>CAUYON010013752.1:0-81592 GCA_963573935.1 Arctocebus calabarensis
CACCAAACACTGGCAGCTCCGTCTGGCTTGGTGGCCCAGTCTGGGGCCCCAGGCAACACTCAAAAAACCCCACACTCCTGCCCAGGTTCTCCCAAGGCAGTTCAACCAAGTGCCAAGTCCAAAAGAAACACAAACGGCTTACAGGCAAGGCCCTTCCAGCCTGCAGTCCCACTGCTGCCCCACTCACAGCCGCCGACAGGATCAGACCGAATGAACAGATGCAACCACTTGCCCAATCTCCGCCACTTTAGCCTTCTTCAGGGTGTCCAGAAGCCTCACGCTGTCTCCCTGTGTCCCCAAAGGGAAGTTTCTGGGCAGATCACGCCTGGCAGAGATGCCTGAAGTCCTCTCTCCCCAGTCTCACCATGCCCAGCTGCAAGGAAGCTGTTACTCGTCCGCCATCTTGCTCCGCCTCCCAGCTCAGCTTTGTTCTGAGGGTGGGAAGCGTCCTGAGGCCTGGACTTTGGTCTTCCCTCCTGCTATGTCCTTGGGTTCAACTTCAGCACAAGGAGGGAAGAGGCAGGGGTGTGACAGTCTGCTGTCTTGTTGCCCCAGGGCAGGGTGGGCTGCACTAGCAAGTGCCAGTTCATGCCCCTTTCTTCTGGTTCATGCTCCCAACAAGCCTGCACCCTGACTGTTTTCATCCCCACTTTGCAGTGAGTGTGCTGGTGCAGCAGCAGGCCGGGGGAGTGGCGGGCCACAGGGCTGGAGATGCCATCGAGGGAGAAGTGAGGTTCCCTCGCTGATTCTTGAGTTCCACCTGTGAAGCACCCTCTCTCTGATGGAACCATCAGGCAGCTCTGTTCCAGACAATGCCCCCCTTGACTTCTTGGCAGGGCCAGCTCCATCATAAACCCGTGACTGGAAAAGTGGGTGCATCGGAATGCTAATTATGGGATTCAGGGCCCAGTTGGATCGAGGAGCCCCAAATGTCTCTGGGTTTTCTGTGTGAGTTGGGGCTTCACCAAGCTTTTCATTCAGGATTAAGAACCACTTTCATTTCCCACATCTACAGGGAATGTTTTATCAGAAAATTTTCCAGGCCACAAGAAGAAGAAAAAGCACAGGACGGAGGTCAGAGGCATGTGTTTTGAGTCCTAGATCTGTCCCTGGTTCATTGTGGGACCCTCGACTTCTCACATGTGGTAGTGGTACATGCTAGATTGGCTGTAAGTCCAATTAGATCATGTCATCTTTAAGATCATTACAGATTTTATTGTTTATGTTGTTGCCATTACTGTTTAAAATGTCATTATATTTATGCATGAATATGACAATAGTTTGCCTCTCTCTGTAATGTTACTTTATCCAAGACTAAACAAAGAATTTTCCAATCCTGTTGTTCACTGTCTGGTGTCATTTTAATTGAAGACTACCACTCTTCCCTCCCTCCTTCTTTTTCAAACCCCCCCCGAAACCTGTAATAAAAATCTTCTTGATAATGGGTTATAGCAACTAATGCCAAGTTCCTTCTCATTTTGATTTCTGGCCCCAACCCAATTTTCCTGAGTGGGCTGACTGGATTTTTTTTTTTCTTTCTGGCTTTCTTTTCCCTGAGGACACAGAATGTTCACAAGGTACAATATTTTCCTTTAAAAAGATGTTTCCTAAAATCCAAGTGTTATTAATGGATTCTTTCTCCATCTCTCCTGGAAGACCCTGACTCAAATAGCAGACATGATTTAAAAACCATGCAGTCTCATAATGGGCCTTCAAGTTCATACCTGCTTCCTCCCTCCACTCCTTCTGCTGCCCTGGGTGTGTTCAATGTATTCAGAAAGTTGCAGGAATAACATTAGTAGCCTGGGCAGCGCCTGTGGTTCAGTGAGTAGAGTGCCGGCCCCATATACTAAGGGTGGCAGGTTCGAACTTGGCCCTGGCCAAACTGCAACTACAAAAAAAGTAGCCAGGCGTTGTGGTGGACACCTATAGTCCCAGCTACTCAGGAGGCTGAGGCAAGAGAATTGCCTAAGCCCAAGAGCTGGAGGTTGCTGTGAGCTGTGACACCAGGGCACTCTACCCAGCTTCCCTCCTGCTATGTCCTTGGGTTCAACTTCAGCCACAAGGAGGAAAGATTCAGGGGTGTGACAGGGGTGTGTCTACGGATACTCTCAGAGTATCAGCAAGACTCTGTCACTAACAAAACAAAACATTAGTAGCCTTTGACACTGTATTGTTTTATATTTTCTTATCGAGTGGGGATGGATTAGAAGAAACTGAAATTCATTTATGAAATCGTCAATTATTTTGTAGCAAGTAGCTCCTTAAAAAAATAGTGTTCATTTGTTTATTCAACAATTTGTTGAGTGTCCATCATGTGTCATGCCTTTTACCGCAGAGAATACAAAGATGTACAATTCAGGTTCTCCACCTCCAGGATCTTGTGTCTAGGAATCAGATTAGAAAATAAGCAGAGGGATAGAAAACGTGTGAGAAGACAAAGTGGGTGGTGGATTTTGTCAGGACAGGTGGAGATGATTTCCTGGTCTGTTTCACTTCTCCCAGCTGTGCGTCCTCCATAGGAATCAATGTCACATCCCTCACTGATCCTTTCCCCAGCACAGAGATTATGCCTTATGCCCTTTCAGTGTCTGTTCCAAGGGATTCCAAAGGATTTCTAAGAACATCTCCAGGAGGGAAGGCACAGGGTTACCGGGTCTAAGCCATTCCACCTACCCACTCTTTCCCTCCTCTCTCCAGCTAGTAAGGCTGCATGAGGGAAGGGATCAGGGTTCTGCTGGTACTGGGGGGATGGGTGAAAATGCTCCGAGTCTCAAGACTGCTTACCCTGACAGAGATGCATGAGGACATGGATCAATGGGCCATGGAGCACCTAGTGTATGTTCATCTCTGTGTACCAACCGAGGCATACTGGATGTAATGTGGGGTGGGAAGCGGAGGATCCTAGTACACAATTCCTGGGGAACCAGAAAGTACCAGAGCAACATGCTCAACCGTGTACTGGGTTTTGCAAGAGTCTATGAGCAGGGGTCAGGGTAGGCTGTGGCCTTCTAGGAGGCTTGAGATGTCCTGGTTTAGTGTGTGGAGGTGATGGCCCAGCAGGCCAAGTTAAAACCCCCCATCAGGGGGGGAGCTAACAGTGCTCAGAAGAATAGAGGCTTCTGAGGTTGAGGGGGCTAACAGTGCTCAGAAGAATAGAGGCTTTCTGGTCTGCAGCAGTCAGAGAAGCCTTCAGAAAGAGGGTGGGGCTGAGCCTCAAGGCTTCCGAGGGATTTTGATGAGGTTGAGAAGGGATTGCATGATGTCACTTTGGCATCTCTGGATTCTTAAGGGGCTGGAGATGGTGCTTTGTAATGCTGATTGATCCATGCATTAGTTTTGGGTGAAGTCCAAGACTGGCCAGTATCCCAGAGGTCTCTTTTGTACATTCTACTGCTTTTCTTTCTTATCATATCTCTTTCCTTGCCCTAAATAGAGACATCAGACTTTTCCTACTTTTAATTAGACTTTATTTTTTAAAATTCTATTGGAAATCATTTTTAATGACTCTCCATGGCAAAAGGTTTATCTAGCCTTGTGTTGGGCACAGAATATTCTGAACAAACGCTTGACACACAATTACCCCGTATGAATGATTCTCCATCTATAACTCAGCCCAACCTTTTGCTGAGCTCCAGACTAGTATATCAAATTATTTCCTGGATGTTTTCACCTGGATAGCCCATAGACTCTTCAAAGTTACCATTTCTAAAATTTTTCTGTATCTGTCACCACCCTCTCCCCCCACACACACACTCAACCTAACCCTCTTACCTCAAAACAACCATAGCAAGAACATTACAGCATCTCTGGCTCTTTCCTCTGCCATCCTCACCTAATACCTAGAGTTGGTGTCTGTTTCATGCTTTGATTACAGCTATTAAATCCCTCATCTCCTTCCTTCCTCTCCCCCATTGCTGCAACTTTAGTCAAGATTTTCCTCCTTCTTGCTTAGATTTCTCAGTAGAATGTGAGCTGGTATAATGGCCCAAAAACAAAAATTTCACTGCCAGTCCCTTGCCTGCCCACCTGTGGATTTGTCCAGAGGCTGAAAACCAACCTTCTTACCATGGCTTACATCATTCTCACCCTCGTGCTCCCTCCTGCCTTCCGGCCTCACTTCCTCATTCCCTGAGCAAACTCTGGGTGATCGTGAATGTGTCCACATGTGTGTCCACTGTCTTTGTGCCCCTTTGTGCTATCCTACCTTTTCCTCATTCCTCCATCAGGAAAAATCAGCCTCTGGGACCTAACCTATCTCTTTATCAAAGCCTCCCCTGATTGCTCCAGCCAGGGTCACCCCCTCAATGGGGGCCTCTGTACCACCTTGGATGAGTACATTTGATCCTAATTATATTTAAATGGGTGTTAGGATGATCTGTCAGACTGAGAGGGGGGATGATTGTCTTATCCGTCACAGACAATTCAGTGCCTGGCTGAATGCTCTGTATTTGTTAGTGGTTAAAATACAAAGGAGCTTAGATCTTAAAGAATCTCTCCTGGTTTAATTCTTCTTAAATGCATTTATTTACTCATGCTTTCATTCACTCCCTGCACAAACATTTACTGAGTACCTACTATGTGGGGACCCCCTCAATTGGCATCAAAGCCTTGATTAAACACTGATAAAAGGGGAGCAGCTGCCAATCCTTCCTCCAGGAAGCTCCACACCACAGGCCTTCATTTAAGAATCCTGGAGCTTCAGTTTCCTTTCGTCAGCTTTTTCCTTAATGGCCAAACTCATGGTGGCAGTGACAATGGATTCTGCATTAGTATTAAAAATTTATTCAATAAATAATGGATTAGAACCTCTGTTTAATAATTATTAATGCACTGCAATTTCAGTTATCCAAATCTCAAGATGTTTTAAACATAACTAATTGAAAACACAATTAACAGCAACTTGGTGAAATAAATCTGAAAGGCAGAACACCCTTGAAAACCTTACACTGGAAGAGAAAAAGTTCAAAAACAGATACCCCCTACCCACACTGCCCCTGGATGAAGGGTCGGTGCCAGACTCTGGCAGAGGAGGATGGTGGCAGCTGGCAGGGTTGGGACATGAAGATTTGTTTAATGGCCCCTTGTCTGCAGATACTGCAACTTCAGGTGACAGCTTCATCATGCCTGGGGACAGAGGGGCTTTGCTTGACTGGGATGCTGTGTTCAGATACTTACAGCAGATGGGTCCTTAGAGAGAAGTTGATTCAGTGATCTCATTATGTGTAAACTTAGCAGAGTGAAGTCCAGACCCAGGGGTCCCTAGTGCATGGCGGCTGGGTGTAGCCTTGGACCAAGTGCATGTCAGTCCCGAGGCTGGGAGACCTGGGTTTCGTCCCGAGGCTGGGAGACCTGGGTTTCCAGGCTTGAACTCTGTGCTCACTCATGGGCCCGATGCCCGCCCTCATGTTCTTTCTGCGACTGGTTCTCTCTATCCTGATTCAGCAAAAATAGCACAGCCAGGTCTTTGCATCAAGGACTTTGGATCAAAGGGCCCCTTTGACTTTCTTGCTTCAACAACAGTCAGCAAATAGAGGACTGCGTCAAGGTCCTCATAGGACAGACTCTGGGCTGGGCTTAGATGAGGGAATCTCAATCCCCTCCGACTTTTTGTCCTTTCATACTTGTTCCTATTCTATTTTCTATCCCAGGAAGTTTCTCTCTTTCACATTTGCTTTTGGATTGTGGATACTCTGACCTCTTTGCTTCCATCTGTCTTTCACAGTGTTTTTTTTTTTTTGATATTCAATAAGACATTGTAGGGAAATTAACTCACAACAGGGTTGGTCAGTGGCAGGCCTTCAGCACATGGTAATTCTTCTTCC
Source organism: Arctocebus calabarensis (assembly GCA_963573935.1). Taxonomy (NCBI): domain Eukaryota; kingdom Metazoa; phylum Chordata; class Mammalia; order Primates; family Lorisidae; genus Arctocebus; species Arctocebus calabarensis. The sequence continues at coordinate 5,826 of CAUYON010013752.1, forward strand.
ACTCTCATTCTTGCCTACAGCTCCTGCATGGTTAATCTATCCCCAAGACTCTTAGTCCAGCTGTGGACAAGCTGTCCACAGGATGATACGGCTCCTGGGGGCATGGTTGCTGTTCCTGGATTGAAGGAGGTAGCTAAGGGGGAAGTTGGCCCAATTTGGGGTCAGTCCGGAAAGCAGCTTGGTTGGGCTTGAGGTGTTGGTTGGGGGCAGCAAGCGATGTGACTAGAGATGGAGAATGAGGCTATATGGCAAAGTACGTGGAGAGTCAGGTTAGCAAGTTTGACTTTCGTCTTATGGGGGGCAATGAAGAACTTTTGAGCTAGAAAATGACATGGGCCTTTAGCTTAATTTGTATACCATAGAAAAGTGGTTCTTCAACTTTGTTGAGCATCAGGATCACCCAGAAGGCAGCAGAAGCATGATTGCTGAGTTTCTGATTCAGTAATTCTAGGCCTGGGAATTTACATAGCTATCAGGTGTTGTAGAAATGTTGACACTTTTGGTTCAGGGACTACACTTGGAAAACCACTTTCGTAGAGGGCGTCTTGATGGTGGGTAGGTCCGGAGACATGGGGCTGTTTGGGAACTTGGCACAATAATCCCACACTGTGAGGTGATGCCAGCTCAATTTAAAGTAGAAGCTGTGGTTCTAGAAAGAAGGGGAGATCATGCAGAAAGAGTGTAAGATTTGATGATCTACCTGTGCAAGTGGGGAGCATTGGAGACACCTTAATGGTTTAGGTTTTTCTCACTAGGAATCTGAAAGAATGATGATGCTTCACTTCTCCTGATTCACCCTGTAGGGAAAGCATGGGGCAGAGGCTGTCTGCTCAGGATGGAGGAAAGTTGTTTGACTGGCAGTTCCAAATGAGCCCTCATTCCAGTTGGGTCCTTGCAGCATGGTAGAGGCCCACAGAGGGAATATTTCCAGAAGGGCACCACAGAATTAGCATTATGGTGAGTGAAGCAGGAGAGCCAAGGTGTAAAATTTAGAGAGGTGCTCACTGTCAGGATTGTGCAAACTTTGCCTACATCTGAGTGTGAGCATCTCATTTAATTTTGTACCTTACATGCCTCAGTCCACTTGCCCCAGTCCCAAGGTTTTGTGAGGCTGTTGCCATGTTCTTTGAGCCTGGAGGGAGCCTCCTGAGGTCAGCATGGTGAAAGGAAGACTGAGGGCCTTGCTAAGTATTTAATCCCATCATTGGCATTTCTGCCCTTACTACAACAAAGCCAAATGTGATCGTCATTTTGCCAGAGGCAGCCATACTCTCGTGTGCAACTTGCATTGAGCCAAATTTTATGCCCACAGGATTTCTGAATGGAGCAGGGCTCCTAGATGACTGGGAAGCCTTACAAATCCACATGGCATTTTCCTGAGGTATTAGCAACACCTGATATTTCTGGGCAGGTTAAGCCAATGGAAAGATCCAGCAGTTCCATAGAAGACCAATGATGAAGTCTTGTGGCTTCTTTCTGGAATATATGGTGGTAGTGGTTTGTTTTCCTTCCTGTTTTTTTGTTTGTTTGTTTTTTATTTGTTTATTTTAAGGACTTAATCTATGGAGCTCCACCATGCAACCAAAGCAATCCAAGTTTAATCTCTAAACATTCATCTCCCAAGTTCAGATTTTTCTTCCCTCTACCCAGCTGGAGCAGTCCTCAACTTCTGAATGTCTAAAAATACCCAGCGTGGTTCCCTCTACAAAACACCAGCACCCTGCCAGCTGTTAAATAAATAAACTCAGGGGGAAAAAAATGCTGTAGTTGTGAAATAAGATATATTTAATTAAATAAAAAAGGAAAAGCAAGTGCTATTACAAGAACATAAAACTGTAAGGCATAAGATAAAAACTAAATTACTACAAAGCAGCTCGATCCAATCTAATCCTTGAAGATAAAGATGAAACCACAAAATTGCATGTATTGAGAAATCAACATAAGCCCTGAGCAAATATTAACTAGAGATCTATAAACTGGTTGATAATAAACAGTCCTATAAACATTAGGATTAGGGAAGGAGATGGAAGCAGAACCACATTGAGGAAAGGGGGACTAGAATTCATCTCGCCACCCTGCTCAGAGCAAGTGTTTGTGGGATGATCGTGAATGACTGGCTTTTCCATTCACTAATTTCAGTAAACCTGAGAGAAAAAAACTGGTGTGAGAGGTACCTGGGTAAATTTCTATCTATCATCTTTTGAAAGACACAGAGATTGATGGGATCTCATCTTACCAGGCTATAAAATGGAGCCTGCGGATAGAACATTTGCCTTTTACCATGGGTTTCTAACTTAGCTATTGATGTGATTTTAACAGTGTATTTAAGCATGAAGAATGGTCCAATTACATGTTAAGTAGGCTTTTTTTTATAGTTCTAATAAAGGTCCATTTAGACGTTTATACTGACAACTCAGTTCTTTGGAAGGGCATTTTTCAAGTTGCCTGCTGAAAGAGGACATTTCATAGCAAAAAAAAAAAAAAAGAGAGAGTGAGAGAGAGAGAAAGAAATATTTAAAAAAGCAGTCCTGTTATTAGCTGGAGAATGTTGCTCCAGCTCTCAGAAACACGATTATAGAGGCCAAGCTTTCTGATGGAGAAGTCAGCAGTGGCAGCTGGAAAAATCAAGCTAATTCACAGGTGAAGATGTCCTCTTTGTCACAGTTTCAGGCTGTGGGATAAAGCCTTTCTGTTGAGAGCATTCATGCCTGTCACCCCCCACATAGGGGGCTTCTGAATACAGTGTGAATGGCAAACCCAGACGGGGAGTGGGAGGGGTGGTGCCAGCAGGCAGGAGCATAGTCCTCCCTCACATCAAGGTCCAAGGACAGCCAGGCCCTCAGAGAGAATCGGAAGGCCCTTTGGGGACAAAGTCAGCGTTCTTAGGCCCCTGGGGATATAAGTGACCTGAAGCTGTTAGAAACGTAGTTAGTCTTTTTTTTTTTTTTTTTTGCTTCTAGTGAGACTGTAACTAAAGTGTTCCTGACAGAAAGAGACTCATGTGTGCTCTTAGTTCTGGAAAAAGGTCTCCACAAATTCCTGGAGTCAGGATCAAGGTGTGAGTGTGGTCATTAACTCGTGGTGAGTCTTGCTGGGGTCTTGAATTCTTGTTGCTAGTTGCTTGAAGACAGGGGTTTGTAACACTTTGCCAGAGCTTCCAAGCAAAGGAGCACAGACTCGGTGACTTAAACACCAGAAGTTGATTTTCTCACAGTTCTGGGGGCTGGAAGTCCAAGATGAAGGTGTTGCAGAGTTGACTTCTGAGGTCTGTCTCCTGGGTCTGCGGGTAGCCGTCTTATTGCTGTGTTTTCACGTGTCCTCTGCTTGTATGTGCTGTGTCCTAATTTCCTCTTCTTATAAGAACACCTATTTCTTACAATGACGAGGGCTCACACTAATGACCTCATTTAACCTTAATCATATCTGTAAAGACTTCGTCTCTGAATAGTCACCTTCTGACATACTGGGAGTTAGAACTTCAACCTATGAATCTTGGGGAGACACAGTGCAGCCCGTTAGAAGGGTGCATCTCAATCCTCTCTATAACTGAGAGTACAAATATATCTACTTCTTACTGTGCCTCCAGTGACTTGCTTACTACATGGGGGCCAAAAATAAACCTCGTACTCCCCCATATGTTTATGGAGAATGGGAGGGAAGGTGCCCTCTGTAAGAATTTCTGTTGCAAGGTAGGGAAACATTTTACTTTCGAAGATTTTCTAAGTGTGAATCTCAGCATTGCCTGAGCTTCATCTCTAGGGCTTCTCATCTAATTGATCTGCCTTAAGGTTCCAGACATGCGTAGTTTTTCAGAGCACCCCAAGTGATTCTAATATGCAGCCGGGATTGATAAATCACAGTTCTAAGGGTCTCTGGGTGTAAATGGTGGCTGGTGATTTGGTTTGGCAAATCAGGGGAGAGGACTTGTGGTTGTTTTGTGTAGTAGTGTGCATGAGGTTCTCATGGTGGTCAGGAAAAGTATTTGCAGACTCAGCTTGAGCCTCTCCTAGGTCCCAGTGAAGGACATAAAGCGATGTGATCATGGGTGGCCCTGGACCGATCTGCTCAAAGCACCATGAGGTTGGTTCCAAATTGAATAAGGCAGCTTAAGGAAAGAGCAGAGTCTCAGGGATTGCCCTGTCGAGCCGGAGGGTTGGGTGAAATGCTGAGACCAGGGTCAATATATGTGGGGAGTCAATACTTGAGGGACTGAAGGGTGACTCTTTCAGAAGAAAGCACTTGATGATCTCAGCACTGGAAAGCAATGCTAGGAACTGGGGTGTGCTTATGAGAGTATCTTGGGAGAGGTTATTAGTTCTCCTGAATTTTTGTATAGTTGTAGTGTGTCTCATAAATTCTATCACCATACAGTTTTTGGAGTTGAATATTCATTGGTCTGACAATACTCTCAGCCTTTGTAGAACCTTGGGAACCTTGCATGGGGGGAGAGTGTATGGCCCCATAGAGGGGAGGGTGTTGGGCTTTTCCCTCCTGCCTTCCCCTGCCCTGACTGTGGCAGTATGGAGGTGTGTAGTGCAGTGGTTCTTTCCTCAGGATACATGCAAGAGAGAAACAAAAGGGGCTTTTCAAAAACATTAAAGTAGTCTGGACCCGACCTGGACTTATTATGTATACACCTGTCTCTAGGGGTGGGGGCCAAGCACCCATGATTGACAACCTGTGATAGAGAGATGGATAGTAGGTGCTATTGCTCCAGGTAAAGAAGGGCCAAGACCTTGAGTAAAGCAGAGACTGAGAGACAGCAGGTGAAATGAGCCTGTCTTGTGCTTTCTAGGTATACCTGGCAACAGTCAGCCATGATGTGTTGATAAGAATGAGACCTTGGACTTCTGCTATAGCCCTACTACCTGGTAAAGGACTTAGTATGTATACAGACCTAATAGTTTCTGTAGTACTCATCGGTATGGTTGTACTATAAGTGTCCGAGGGCTATGGAAATATCTGCTAAAATGCTGGGGAAGTTTGATCAAGCAAAAGTAGTATAAATAGCAGTTAGTGACGCATTAGAATTGTTCTTCTTTCTTGCTTCATCCACATGCATCCTGTTCCAATCCCCTCTACTCTGCTCACAAACTCAGTAGGGACTTATTGGCCACAATCCTTCAATTAAGCAAATATTTATTGAATATTAACCAATGTGCTTAGCAAATTGACTTCCAGAAGACCTACATGTGAGTTGAGGATAAAATATATCCACACGAAAGTATAAATCTTTCACAAATCCAAGTGCTTTGGGAACAGTCTGTTGCATACCTGGTGTAGATGCTTAGAGGGAGGATTGCTCCCCTAGGGCTAATAAGAATCCATGGGGAGTTGGAGACTTGAGATAGAACTTCCAGGATGGGGAAGTTGTGTGGCTAGGGGAAAGTACGGGTCTTCTTGGCAGAGGTTATCATATGATGGGCAGATGTGGGGTGTATTATGGGGAGGGCATGAAGTGGTGGTGCATGAAGCCCATTTGCCGTGGGGAAGAGATAGGAGACACTCTGCAACAGAGCAGGTGCTTTGGAGGCTTCAGGCAGAAATGTGGGTGAGTGGTGTGAGGGTGGGTGATACTTACATGGTTACCTGGTCATGCTCCACTGAATTTCCTACCTCACAGTCTCTACAATGCTACACGTATGCTGATGGTTCAGGCAGGGAACCACCCAGAAGCGCCCAAAGATATGCATCCTGGGGTGGATGAACATGAGGTACACAGAGATAGGGCTTGGGCGCCATTGAGGAGAAATCAAGGGGAAAGGGGCAGATGAGGAAAAGGCAATTGCTTTGCTTTTATAAGGAGACTGTGAAAAGTAGATTAGATGTAGATGATTTCATTCTAGACTCAAAGGCTCCTGAGAGTACTCCTGTCTCTTCAACTGTCTCTTGTTACATGGCCACGCTCCTAACCTACCTTAAGGACTCCTATTTTCCAAGCCATTAATTGTTTTCTTGCATCTTAGAGATTTTCAAGTTTTTCTTAATCCCTCCTAAATCCTGTGCATGTCAGAGGTAACCTGGAGAGGCCTGGAGTGCCCGAGAGACGTTGTTAAGTCTCTAGATACTTCACTGAGTGGAGGAGCTTTTTCACCATCCCCCCCGGATTAAATGCCTGTAATTCCTGCGGGCGTGACTGGCGATGTCCCACCTGCAGGGCCAGGTGCTGACTGAGCGCCAGGTAAACCGGACTGGGGCTTTACTGAAGAGAAGTGGGTGATATAACGGGAATTTCTATCAAGCCCAGCACAAAATTGCATGTATGTTAGTAGGAAGAAAAGTAACTCTGGTTTATAGGATATAATCACACTTAACTGACAGGCTTTTAAAAACTCACCCGTTTATAGAAAAAATAACAGGGACACAAAGTTACATCAACAAGGCTGTGCTATTTGTGGTAAAGCACAGCGTTTAAACAAAAAGAACAGTGCTCAAATGAATGTGTAGGTCAAAATCATGATATCGTAGGGCTTTTGTAGCCCTGATTGTTCCTCAATTGTTCCCACCTGATTGTTCTGGCCTGATTTTGCAACCACGGGGACTCATTTCCCTCATTGTTTGAACTTGTCAGCCTGATCCCAGTGTCTGAGGCCCTGAGGACCCTGAGGACCTGCAGAGGGCATTGGAGGAAACCTAGAAGTGCATCAGCCCGTGGCCCAGGAGTCACTTTAGTAGATGAAGAACTGGAGGCCCTGGGAGTGCTGATGGTCCTGCTTCCATCCTGACTGCTTCTTTGTCTAATTAACTGGTCCCCTTGGCCGCCTTTGGAGCTGTCAGGATACCACAGGGCATCTGTTTTGCTTGGTGAAGATGCCCGAACTGGGACAGATGGCAACAAAGGAGAGGCAGGCACCCCCACACAGCCTTCAGGTTTGGGTGTAAGGATCAGATATACTTGCGAAGAAAAGTGACAGTGAAGTCTGTGACAATAGATGTGAAAGTTTTCCAGGGTAGGAGATAGCATAAGAAAATGCTCAGTGGGGCTCCCAAAGAGAGACAAGAAAGTCTGCGCTTTCTAGGGTCACCTCTCAGCAAATGCTCAGAACACATGCTTCTTGCTGGAGGACAGAGTTGGCACCTTGATGAAGTAGATACAGGACAAGGAAGGGCACCCTGAGGTGCAGTTCAGGAGCCCCAGAGACAGGAGGAAGCTGCCGACAGTGGCAGGAGGAGGCTCCATGTAACAAGAGGGGGCTTCCTGACTTGCCACCTGCTGCCTGCTGTGGCGAGACTGACCCAGGTCCTTTGTTTCCGTGATCCCTGGGGGAGGTGTATACATGTGGAGGGTGAGTTGTACCTGGAATAAAAGGGCACAAAGGAACTCTTTAGAAACAGTCCAGCCTCACCCCTGTAAGCACAGTGGAGGTGAGCTGAAGGAGGCCGTCTCTTTCCTCTGGCACGCCCCAGTCTGGAGGTCTTGGGGGAGGCTTGTGGCCTTTGTATAAGGAATGAGGATGAAAAGGTTGCTGTGGGCATAGAGGGTGTGTCACTGTGCTAGGGCTGCCTGATAAGGTTGTCCCTCCTATTAGATTAGGGGCTTGCCCTTCTGACCTCCTCTTAGTTTGATCATCTAAGAAGACCCTATTCCAAATTAGGTACCATTCATAGGTTCTAAGGGTAAGAGTTCAATACCTTTTGGGGGGACACAATTCAGCCCACACTAGGGCACCACAGTGTGTGGATAAGGATATGCATTTTAGGAACAGGCCAGGGTGCAGCCTGCAGCATGGCTTTGGGGTCCCGAGGAAAGTGCTGCTTCCCGGTGTGTCAGTGTGAGGCTGATAATGTTAATTCAAGACCCGCTGGATTTTGGAGAGGAAGCACTCATCAGTTGTTATGGCAATAACATCCCACCCATGTGTCATCTCACTGAAAAGAGCTGTTATATTCTTAGTTCCTTTGTTTTCTCAACTGTGAAGTGGGCTGAATGGCCGGTGGGCATGCATCCTCCAATGGGCAGTGAGAGAAAAGAACAGCAAGGCACCTGCTGACAGCAGGGACTTACAAATCAGTGCGGGCTAGAAGACCAGGGAATTTAGTTAGTCTAGGAGGAGAGGGGGGTGAGCTGACTAGTCATGTCTGGGCAGTGGGGCAGTTGGCATGGTTGGGGGCATCACTGAGAAATGAGAGGTTCTGAGCCTCTGCCTTCATTTGTGCTTCCAAGAAGACTATTTTGCAGATACCAGCCATGGCACACGTCACAAGCTTATCCTTGGATCCCCTTGACTATGACCTCTGAGGACCCTCCTAGAATCTTGAGCTTCTGGATGGTCCCAGGATTTCAGCCGCCCAGCAGTTAAGGGCCTCTCATATCATCTCTGTGAACAATCAAGTTCTGGATTCTTCTCCTTGGTAGCTCTGTTGTTCATACATATACACTCACCTTTAGTCTTCCAGCCTACGTACAGGGAGCCATTCTTCCGAGGCACCAGGGGATGGCCAGTCCCTGACCTTGATGGCAGCATCCAGGCAGAGGTTGCTATGAGCACCACTGTGCCCCATGGAGCCTGTAGGAGGGCCAGAGTGTGAATTTGTGGACACGTGGACACGTATGTTGCCTTTGGGATTTCTCCCGTGACCCTGAATGCTGTTCTCAGTCATTCCCCTCCTTGTCATTGCTGAGAGACTGACAGCTCACTTACGGGCTGTAAACGCACACGTTCTGCGACTGGGGAGAGGGGGTGCAGTTGGTCAACATAGGAAGCTATGGCTGGTGATTTTTCTTTTTCCTCTTGCTTGGTTCTGATGCTGAAAAAAAAAAAGCACAGCATACTTCAAACTTGAGCAGCGGCTGCGAATGTATTCACTCTAAATTCATCTGTGAGGTTATTATACGGAGCTTTGATGTTACAGTGAGACTACCTGGGTCGTTTTGTTCCAATTACTCAGACAGAGGAGGAGGACTTCCGTGCCGCATGAAGGCGCCCAACTTTGATGTTCTGTCCGGGCTGCCCTTCTTGGGGCTAGTGCATCGGAGCGACCTCTGGCAGCTGGGCTGCATCTCAGTGGCGGGACTGTCACCTTGGTGCTCGGTTCCCACCCAGCCTCTGGCCACCCCGGGCCTGAGCTGCTGCAGCGTGGGAGAGTCCACAAGTGTGGGCCTATCGAGCACATTTCCTGTCGCATCACAGAGGATTTGGAAATAACCTCATTTTCCTCAATTAGGAAGATGGAGATTGTAATGGCTGTACTTTGCTCTCCTCAGACGCCTTTCATCTCTGCATCGCAAAGTGCTCTGAAAGCATGATTAACGAAGCTTCCCAACTCCCCAGCCAGGCGGGCGCCCCACCGCCTGCTTCAGTCGAGGCTAAATGGTTGAGGCCAGCTCCCTGGGTGAGCCGGTTTGGGAGGCCCTGCTCACCCCAACCCAGGCCAGGACAGTTGCTGGACGTCTCCCGGGGTGGGAGGCAGCCTAGGGCAGGGTGTCCTAGGTGGGGAGACAATGGTCCCAGAGCCAGCCCTGGCTGTCCTGCTGGCCTGCTGTCAGAGCAAGTACCCATCCCTGCCAGGGCCACCTCTCCCAGCCTGCATCTCAGAGTCAGCACCTCAAGATCAGGAAGTGGCCTATAATGTCTTAGGTCCCTTCCAGCTCTTCCATTCTGAGTTGGTGCGATGATCAGTCTTGACAGCCTGCAATTCCCAGGTCAGAGGACAGCTTGCCTTGGTGCCAGCCCTCTCAGAAGCCAGGGTACTCCTTGGTCACGGTGGCGTGCTTGAGCCTCCTCTCTCCCAGAAGCATCCTCCACCTACCTCATTTACCTGGCATGGGCACCCACACTTCTGTTACACACATACACACACACTCACTCATTGTATCCACCTTGTCAAACTTTGTCAGAGGGTCCCTGGTTCCAACCACTCTGTACCAGCAGGGCCTGCCTTCTAAAACATTGCCTCTGTCCTTGCCCCCTCTGCCTTTCAGCTCAGTCTGTATTTTTGCCAGACTGGATAGGTCTCTTTGGGACTCTGTCTGTCAAGACCCTCCAAGCCTTTTGCAAAGCATGGGTTCTTTGCTCAGGCTTTGACTGCCCCATCTACTGGGCCCTCAGAGCATGGGTCACCTATGGTGCTTCTGTCCCCATTTCAATGCACTGCCCTTAGTATGCTATGGGCTAAGCACTGAAGCCACCAGTGATTAAATGTAGGTATTCAGCAAGAGGGTTCCAGTGTCTCAAATGAGCAGAGAGACCTCTAACCTGTGTGCTCAGCTGCCTGATAGGGTCTTTCTTTTCTCAGCTAATGCTCTGGATGGTTGAGGTTGCAGGACACTTGGGTCCTGGCTAGATGAACATATCATAACTGAGTAGAATAAGCAGGGAACATAAAATAGGCTCCAGAAAGGGGTGGGGTAGAAGGAAGTCCATTCTTCTCTACTCACAGAGGAATGAAAATTCACACACACACACACAAAGAAAAAAGAAACTAGACCTATTCTTTGTCATTATATGCTTCTAAATACTGCATTTTGAAAAAAAAATATGATTCTACACAAAAACATTTTACCAATATTTGGAAATCCCGAGAATTTCCCAAGTGAGAAAGTTGACAAGCATGGATTACTAATTGGAAAATTCTTATTCTTACCTTAAACATTGTGACCTTCTTTCCTGACTTTCCTGTGGAAGGGACTTGGCCTTGGAGAAGGGGCTCACCCTGGGTTTTTGATTGCCATGGTGGAAGTCTGCCCTTGTTTCCACACTTATGGGTTGCCCCAATCAGCTTCAAAACAGTTCTGGGGAAGAGCTTTATTCCCTGGTAGAGGTTTTCAAGCGTAAAACTCACAGTAAAACTTAATGCTATTCTTTTTTTTCAGGAACAAACAAAAAGAAAACTGCTGAAGTGGAAAAATTCAGAATGGAATCTAGAGATAACCATGAGGTTAGACTTTTAAAACCCAGGAAGAAAGCCAGAGTACTGCACATGTCTGTGTGGCTGGGGGGCACTCATCTGTTGGGTAATGGTCAATACACTCTGGTCTTAAAGGCTTTTCTGACCTGGGCCAGATGCTTTGCATGGGACCCTGGTGAGCTTTTCTTTGTTTGGCCTTACTGCTAGTTGTCACTTCATCTTCTTATCTCCCCTCCTCCAGCTTCAAACTCCTCAGGAACACATTTGCTGATGTCACCAAGTCCCAGGTTGACCCCTCTAAGTCTGTGAGAAGCTGTGGTGTCAGTCCTGGGAGTTTCTAGGACCTGTAGTCAGGGCCCAGATATCCTGCTGTGCTTTCCAATGTATCTGCTACTGGGTCATTTTTGCTGCCCCACTCTTGGGACAGGTTTCAGCCCTTAAGGTACAAGGCTTGCTTGTAGTCTGGTGCCTGAGTTCTACCCTCACACTGACCTCTTTCTCCTCTTTTATCAGGCTCAGTGGTCACCTTCCCTGTCCCTCTGACAAGTGGCCAGATCCTTACTGGCATTTTTCACCTTTGCTAGACATACATGACCTTCCCTCTGTGTGTGCCCTGGCAGGCTGAAGCTGTAGAGAGGGACAGCCACAGCATAAAATATAGGCAGTGGGGCGCTGACAAGATCTCTAAAAGAACTATAATTTGGGAGCAGTTGGAGGGCAGCAACATAATGCTGTCTGGCAACATCCAGGAAAGGTTGGACAGGGGATAAGAGGAGTGAAGGGAGATTGAAAACAGTGCCTAGGCATGACTTGGGGATCATATTTTGAATGACATTGTAATGGGATCCTTTTAGGATACTAATTAACAGAAGACAATTCAACAGAGGCAGTCATCTCTTTAGGATAGTTTTGGTCTCCCATAAATTTGGATTTTGTAGGACTAATTGTAGTACATAAGCATTCATGAATTTGGTGTCTGAGGGATACCAATCCTCCATGGATACCAAGGGATGATGGCATTTGTTTAACCACTTTACTTTTCATTGCATGACACACAGCATGTGACATCCATTATTTCACACATATCCTGGGGTGCTCACCCATGCCCTGTTTGTATCATCGCAATGTTGGCAGCCATGGCCAGCTTGCCACCAAAGATGTGTATTCCCTCTCATCACTAAGAACTGCTGCTAGGAAGTGGCTATCTAGTGAGGGTTCCATTCACTAAGTAGGTAGGGCCCCAGGACAAATTTTTGCCAATAGGAATGTGAGTGAAATCAGTGACTATCAAGTCTTGTCTAGGAGGGTGGAAAAAGTCTTTCTTTATCTGTCAGCTGACTAGGGAAACCATTGAAAACTTAGAATGGGCAGAGCCACAATACGGAAGGAGCCTGGGTCCCTGAATGATCAGGTATGTGACAAGTGCATGGCGAGAAGCATCTTAATTGGATTGTAACCTAAGTAATAAATAAATATTCACTGTGTTAAGCTCTGAGAGTCCATGGGAACTCAGGGATTAGCTCTTACAGTGACTAAGAGCTAATGCACATTGGTTTAGAGAATCCAAAGCCTTTTTGGTGCTAATCAAGCATAGGCCACCCCATGCCAGTCTGTGTTTCATCTCTCTCCTTTCCCTTCTTCACTGATGACCTCGGAGCTACCACTGTTTAAATGGAAGGTTTTGAGGAAAGAATTGTATGAAAAGGCAGCAGCATAAGGGGTAGGTTGTTGAAGGAATTTCTTCTCTTGGTCCTGTGATTTTTTTTTTTTTTTCGTTTCTGGGTCTCTGAAATTATGAAAGTAATGGAGTCATGAATATAATTACCTCTATTCTGTAATTACCCGGCAAATATCATATGAATACATAGGGGGTTTGAGTCAGCAGATCTGGCAGCTGCAGAGTTTGATTATGATGATTTAGCTGTTGGGAAATGCCAGGGATTAATTTTAGTCATCAGTGTAGGAACAACAAGGAGAAATGGCCCCAAATTAGGGAAGGACAAATGCAGGCCATGTAGGGAGAGCACTTTGTGACTGTGAGTCAATTAGAAAGAGGACCCCCTACCCTAGGAGGACCATTCCTCCAGAGCTGCTCCTGGAGGGCCAGGGTGCACTGAAGCTTTGTTTGCACATGGCAGTTTCCCCAGGTGATCACACTTTACAAATCTCACAGGTGTGATCTTGGGGGTAACAGGTGTGTGTGTTTGAGCTCTTTGGCTTTTGCAGTGTTTGTTCTCTTTTGTTGTTGTCATGGTACCCTGTGAGGTAAAGTCCACTCAGTTATTCCTATTTTATGGATGCTCACAGAAGTCCTAAAGGAGGGGATGGGTCGCTCAATGTGGAACAGTTAATGGTATGTTCTAGGTTAGAACCCAGATACCCTGTACCCTCTCTCTTATTTGGCTGACTTTGGTGAGGACCATCTCTCTAGTTATAATGTGTTTCCAGTGGAAAAGTGTGATACCTTTTATGATTTGTTTTTGGGTCTCAGGAGAGTTTCATGGAAAAAGTGTGGGTACTTGTACAAACCAGATCCTGCTATGCCAGGAAGTAGGTGAAAATAGCCCTCTGCAAACCTGGAGTCTCCTAAAGGAGGCCAAGGATCCTGTAGTCTCAGCTTTGCTGGTAATAATTCTCCTCAATAGGACTTCTTGCTCTCTACTCTAGACAATTCCTGCCCATCATGCCTGGAGGAAAAGAGAGATGTGGCATCTAGGTTGAGGCCAGCACTATCCTGAGCATTTTACATTAGCTGGAATGAGGGCTTGGGCTGAGGTGCATGGGAGGTGGTATCTGGGGGTGCAGAGGAGAGAATTCATGTCACAGTCCACCATGCCTGCACCTGTTCTCTGCATAGGGATTGAAGGCATCAGAGCAATTTCTTGTTTTGATCAATTGGATAGGAAAGTCTTTTTGTAGTTACTAAAGTTCTGATGGGCTAGTTTCACCAGGGGGCAGGGCATCCTCTCACTTTCTCTGAGGGATTTAGGGCTGCAGACTTGAACATAGGAAGTGGAGGGGCAGCGGCCATAGGACTTCCAAGGTGAGACAGGGTCTGAAACCCTGGAAAGATCCTTGTTCACAGCCATAAGCAATACTAGGGACCTAGGGGCAAAGCTGCTCTGGGCAGTTGTGTCCACAGATAACTTCCAGGTGTATGGAAATACTCCCAGACTCTAATATACCTCTAGCCAACACACATAAACCTTGTCTCGTATCTTTACTAAAACCACAAACCACAGGCTAACCATGCAGCCTTATCCTGGGCTTTGTTAGTACCTTACAGGTATACCATTCTCTAAGACCTTAATTTAGACCTAAATACTACTTTTGATTGAATCTTTGAATTCTTTTCCTGATGCTAACCTGGACTCTGAAAATAGCTCTGAACTATACTGACCCCTAAACTAGATCTCAACTTCTATTACAAAGTCTAACCCTGAGATCTATCTAGAGGCCAAGCCCTTAGTTGGTACATAGGCACCAAGCTTTATTCTAAACCAGAGCCTTATCTTAACCTGTAGCCTGATCTTAACCCTTACCTTGACCCCGATGTTAAGTATAACTGAGTTTTGTCATTGTAGATTCAGACTCTAATTTTGACCTAGCCTTTTATCTAACCCAACCCAGTTTTCCAAGGCCTGGTTCTTCAGAGCTGGGTCAACTCTCATCTATCATCCTCCCCATCCTTGTCCCTTCATTACCAGGTTTGTTTCTCTGAGCAACTTAATGGGATGACCCCTGTCTCCTAGGAAAAGTTTTGAGTCTTGAACTTTGAATGTGTATCACTGATTTTTGATTTTTAAGATGGAAGACTGGTGGAGCGGTGCCTGTGGCTCAAAGGAGTAGGGTGCCAGCCCCATATGCTGGAGGTGGCAGGTTCAAGCCCAGCCCTGGCCAAAAACTGCCCCCCAAAAGATGGAAGACTGGCTACTTTGGTGGTCAACTGATCCTGGGTAATGTATTAGTTGACATAGATAGTTTAAAGTGTTGCTATTTGAAGATTCTATTTGTATAAAGAATTCTTTATCAAATCTTGGGGTCTTGGGGTAGGTAGAGAAAATTTTAAAGTAAATATATGTGGCAGTGTTGGAGGGCGACCAGGATGTAGTTTTCTTCTTGAGGTCATCATCTCTGCCTCACTTTCCTCAACTTTGAAGTAGTTTAGAGTACTTCACAGTCAAGATTAAATGAGCTAATATGTGAGTAATTAAAAAAGTTTTGAGATATACAGAAACAAAGAAACATAAAATCTGTGAGGACAGAAACAAATGCAGTCCTCCCAGTGACACTAACAAGTTGAGAAAGTTGAAACTTGAACAGGTGGATCAGAAAGGACACTTTCGAATGTGTTTCTTGAAAGTAAAATAATGGACCATAACACGTGGACCAAAATAAAGCACCTCGAAAATGTGAACCCAATTTTTGTCTCATCAATTTTTAGCAAAGGCTACCATTGGAAATATAAACATATTGGTAAAGGTAGCCTCTCTGGAGGCCAGGTGAAATAAAATTCCACAGACAAATTTTCTGTTGAGTAGAGAGATAAGTGGAAGAACATACAAGAAGCTATAGGTAAATGAAGCCAGAAATCAGCTCTTAACATGTTTTATTCAACATGACACAGTGAAAGAACTAAACCGTTCGAGTTAGATGCTTTTTTTTTTTAGACAAGATGTCATGTTGTTGCCTGGGCCTGAAGGCAGGGGCATGACCTTTGATCACTGACCTTGAGCCCAAAGTCCTGGGCTCAAGTAATCCTTCTGCCTCAGCCTGCTGAGTGGCTGGGACTTCGGGCATGGTACCCAGCTAACAGGACTACATGCCCAGCTAATTTTTCTAGTTTTTGTAGAGATGAGGTCTTACTATGTTGCTTAGGCTAGTCTCAACCTCCTGCTCTCAAGTGATCTCCTGCTTCGGTCTCCCAAAGTGTTAGGATTACCAGTGTGAGCCACTGTGCCTGGCTGAGGTGAGTTTCTTAGAGCCATGCTCCACTGCTTATCAGTTATGGGAAAATTTCTTCATTCACTGGTTCATTGTTTCATTTTGTGTCTCAAATGATACAGGTGCTGAATAGGGTAGGCATTACTCCAGTTTTTGCAGACCTTTCAATGTAGTGACAGAGGAAGATCCTAATCATGTAAACAAATGCATATGTAATCAAAACTTTAGGTGTAGTGAAAGAGGATAACAGAATAAGAGAGTCTTCTCTTAGATTGAGGGGGCTATCACAGGCCATTTGGTGGTGGAGGATGAGGGCAAACTATTCAGAGGAAGAATGGAAAGAGAGAGTTTTCTTTGTACAAACAAGGATCTTAACTGCACAGAAATTCAACTTTATTTCATAGTAGAGTTAGCAGTGGCTGTGACCTTGTCACCAACAGAAACCACAACTGTTTTTGTATCACATTCATTGAAATCATGGTACTTACTAGGCCCACGGCTATACCGTCTTAGTAAACATGTTGGTAAAGAAGCATATACATTATACCTACACATAGTTTTTAATAGACTTTATTTTTTAATGAAAGCAGTTTTAGGTCCACACAAAAGTGAGCAGATGATACAGCGATTTCCCACACACCTCCTGTCCCCACATATGCACAGCTTCCTCCACTATCAAAATCTTGCACCAGAGTGGTATGTCACAGATGCAGATTATCTTGACATGCTTGGTTTCCTGTGTCATCCTACGCATTTTATTTTTTATGTTAAACAACAATTGAGCAGGGTTCCATAGGATTCACCTGCTGACAAAGTAGTGTAGGGCATACAAAGGGTTAAGAGAGCAGGCACAGAGGCTGAGGCAGGAATGGGGGGAGGCAGTTCTCCAGGAGACCAGACAACCAGGAAGAGAGGGGCAAGATGTGGCTGGCGTAGAAGAGGAGCCAGTGAATAATTTTATTTTCTCTTTTGGACACTGGGAAGCAATGGGAGGGATGAACTTCTTGATTTGACTCATATTAAAACATCAGAACAGCCACCTCTTTATTGTTATATGTGAGGCAAAGGAATGTAGGATTTGTAGAGGTAAAACAGATACACCTGCCATCTGGGCTAAGGTGACAGCAATTGAAATGTAGAAAAGGGGATAGAGTTAGGCGAGATCTTGGAAGAGAAATGGGGGAAACTCGTGGTAATGGATTCGATATGGGCGGTGAAAGAGAGACGTGTCAAAGATGATTCTGCGGCTTCTTATTTATGTTACCATTGGATGATGGTGCCATTGTGTGTGATAAAGAAGGTTGAGGAGGGCAAGAGGAAGGGAGTGTTCCCTTTTAGACACGTCAATTGAGATGCCTTTGAGACTTCCAAATGGATGTGTCAGGCAGGGGATTGGATAAATGAGTCTGGAGCTTAAATGAGATCTGGGTTGGAGATATGAATTTGGAGATGCCAACATACGGATGACACTGAATGCCATGGAGATGAATGAGGTTGCCTTAGGCTAGAGTGAGATGAGAACAGAACTGCAATGGCTCTGTGGAACTTCACACTTGGAGATGATGTGATAATGGATTGTTGTAGTGATGATAACAACGCAAGGGGGCTGGCATGTACGGAGGGCTCACTACGTGCTCCGTGTTTAACAGTGCTGCATGTATTCATTGCTTTCTTTTCACAACAACCCCAGGAAGTAAACTGAGTCATGATGGATTAAATATTTTGCTTAGGTCATAGTTAGTAAAGAGAGGGAGGAGCTCAGGGTATGAACCCGGCAATCTGGCTCCAGAGATTTTCCCCTTAATCCCTATGGCCAGAGATGTCAGGTCAGAGGGAAGCCAAGAGTGTGATGTCAAGAAAACTAAGAGAAGAATTTCTCAAGATAGAGGGTATTCAGCAGGGTCAGCCATGTCATGGAAGTTACAGGCAACAGCAGAAAAGGCAATGTTGGTGGAGAGGTAGGAGGGTGGCAACCAGTTGGTGTGGCTTGCAGAGTAAAGGAGCTAAGGGTGTGGAGATAGCATGGCCCTTCACTGTCACCCAAGATGGAAGACTTGTTTTGCAGGGTGTTACAAGGTTCGGAGAAAGTGTCTGTCTATAAAGCACTCAGCACTATGTTTTGTACACAATAGGTATGCAATAAGTGTTAACAATTATAATATATGTCATCATAAAAAAAAAAAAAACTTGGGGTCAAAAAAGCCTGTGGTATTGGTGACATAGGAGCTCGGATATAAATGCACAACTTTTGTCTGGCCAGCATGTTGGTGTGTAGCCACTGTGACAGGTTAAATGAGAGATTCCAGGTTGAATGAGACAAGCCTTATCCCTTGGATGAATTGACAGGCTGATGCCAGGTGAAGGCACACCAGGGGGACAGCTAGTAAGGTTCTGCAGGACACACTAGCCCTTGCACATAGGCAGGGAGGTCAGAGAAGAGATATCCGGGCTTAGATGGGTGATGCGTTTCCCTGGAGAAGAGATGGACAATATTGTTAGCACCCCCATTTTCGTACAAGAAATGTGAGACTCAGGAAGGGGCAGTGGTGTCAGGGAGGGCAGTTCTCTCTCTGAGAAGAGTATAGAGTTGTTCAACTATTCTTTGAGTCACCACTCACACAGCCTTGGGGACAAAGGAAAGGAGTGGCCTCTCTAAGGCAGAGGGTTCTGATCTGGTCTTGGGCTGGATTCACCTTTCTCCACTGAGCAGAGCAGGGACACAGTCCAGAGGTAAGCAAGCCTTTTGCTGCCTGCCCCCAGGACATAGAGATGAATGAGGCCGGTGCATTTCAGGCAAAGCTACCAGTCACACACATGCCTCCTCCTCGAGCTCCTTGTGGGAACACTCACATTGAGAGGAACCTCTCTCCACTGGGCTAAGCAATGTGTGAACAAAACAGAGCCTATCTCATGACTCCCCTCCCCTAGGTCTCTGCGATGGCTCAGGCATGTGGGAAGGAGCCAGAGCAGCCCAGTGTGACTGCAGACAGCCCAGGGGAGCCCTGAAAGGCAGTAGGAGCTGTGAGTCAGGAACCTGGGGCAGGACCTGAATTGTTCTCACGGTTCCTCAGAGCAGCTCCTCAGTTCCTTTCTTGGGGGCAGGAAGCGAAAGGCTTGCTTACCCTGTCCCTGCGTCTGCTCAGTGGAGAAATGTGAATCCAGCTTGGGACAGGATCAGAACCCTCTGCTTTAGGGAGGCCACTCATTTCCTTTGCCCCTAATCTGTGTGAGTGGTGACCCAGTGAAAAGTCGAGTGACTCCATGTTCTTGTCAGGGATAGCTTTCCCCGGGCACCAGTAGCTTTGGCCGATGACCTTATTGGGAACACTGTTGGGGGTACATGGGCTGCTGGGCAGAGCAGTGGAGGCCTTCAGATCTGGATTGGCTGCCTGATAGCCCAGGTACTTAGATCTTCCGCCTGTAAGCTTTCAACTAATTTGGGGTGATATAGGGCTAATTTGGGGTGCTATGGGGGCTTTCTGAGTCATTTAGAACTTGCCCCAGTTTTTCAAATACTAGTACGTTGCTCTCTACTAAGGATTCTTTTTCACTCAATTTATATAAACCCAACTGTGAATGTGTGACGTGCCTTTGCTAATCCCTGCAGAGTCACTAAGAACTGGGCTGTGTTTTATGGAGGAGGTCAAGGGAGGTGAGCTTGGGGCAGGTTATACAGGAACTTGCAGGTATGCAAGAATATCTATGTATGGGGCTGAAGGAAAATTATTCTCTGGCTTTTGCTCACCCTTCCATCTCCTTCTTCCCTGCTTATTCCCAGTTTTCTGCAAAGGCCCTGATCAAGTTCTGCATCTTCTAGAGTGCCCTGCTTGATAATTTTTTTGGCAACAAGATTTTAAAAATGGAAAGAAAAGTCCCCATAAAGTAAAACTAATTATTTTAAAATGAAAAATTTAGTGACATTCTTGTACATTCACAGTGTTGTAAAACCACCTAGTTAAAAAAAATTTATCACCATCCTCCAAATAAAAACCCATATCTATTAAGCAGTTGCTTTCCATTCTTCATTCCTGCCCCCAGTCCCCGGGAACAAAAAAACATCTGTGTCTTTCTCTTTAGAATTACCTGTTTGAATATTTCATGTAAATAGAGTCATGTGATATGCATCTTTCTGTACCTGGCTTCTCTCACTTAGCAAAATGTTTCTGAGGTTCGTTCATGTTGTTGCACATATTAGCACTGTACTTTATTCCTTTCTATGGCTGAATAATAATCTCCTGTATAGATAAACTACAATTTGTTATTGATTCATCTGTTGACAGATATTTGCACTATTTTCTGCCCTTTGGCTATTGTGAATAGTGCTGCTAAATTCTTCATATGCAAGTATTTGTTTCAGTATGTTTTTTTCCCTCTAATTTTAGTGGGTTTGTACCTAGGAATGGAATTGCTGAATCACTTGTTAATTTTATGTTTAACATGTTAGGAATAGCCAAAATGTTTTCCACATTGGCTATACCACTTTGCATTCCCAGCAGAAAACCTTGATCATTTTATTTCAAGGTAATGTTTCTGCAAAGGAAATTACTGTATTTTCTGCCTGTGTTGTATATCTTGTGGGGTTTTTGTCATGGTTTATATGTCATCTTTTAACTTAACCCCAAGTTCTACAACCTCGAAGATAGCATCTTTTTCATTATTTGTTCATCCATTTATTTATAGATTCAATTAGTAGTCAGCAGTAGAGTTTAGTCACCAAGAGTCCTGGCTCTGGAGTGGAACCACCTGGGCTCAAGTCCTAAAATTGCTATTGCCAGGTACATCACTTGGGATAAGCTATTTCACCTCCTTGTGGCTTAGTTCCTTCATCTGTAAAATGAAGATAATGATAGTTCTGTTAGTTTCCTTAGTGATGCTATAACAAATTCCCACAAATGTGGTGATTTAAAACAACCCAGATTCATTACTTACAGTTCTGGAGGCCAGAAGTCCAAATGGTTCTCACTGGGTTAAAATCTAGAGGGGCAGGGCTGCACTCCTTCTAGGGACTCTGGGGCAGAATTTATGTCCTTACCCTTTCCAGCTCTTAGTGCTGCCTGTATCCCATGGTTCATTGTCCCTTCCATCCTCAAGCCAGTACCTGTGTTACTTGACCACAGCTTGTCATCCCATCTCCTCCTCTGACTCTGAAACTCCATTCCTGCCTTCCCCCAATAAAGACCCTTATTACAATGTTGGACCCACCCTTTCAAGTCATGCTAAGCACCCATCTTAAGATATTTAACAAAATCACATCTGCAAAGTTCCTCTTGAAATATATGTGAGGTCATATTCACAAATTCCAGGGATTAGGCTGTGGATAGCTTTTATGGGGTGGGGGTGAATTACTTTGTCTGCCACAATTGTATGACTGTATAAAATTATTGTGGGGATAAAATGGGATATCCTACTCAGAACACATGTGCTCAAAAATATTAGACACTACTGCTGCTGGACCCATAGCTACTTCTGGTTAAATACTGTCAGATTTAGTTAATCACCTATGTACTTTGAATATATAGATTGGACTGCAGGTGCCTGGGGACTCCTAAAGACTCATTGATGGTGCCTCTTAAGAAAGAGCTGCCTTTCTCTCAATAAGGGAAGAGTAGTTATCAAACTGTCCGTGAAAAAAACCTCCTCTGGAGTTCTACTTGGTAGAACCCTACTTAGGGTTAAGACTGCTCTTTTTTAGGACAGTGAATTTAAGCCTGAATGTTATGTTTCTGTTGTTTCTGAATTAGTCTGAATCAGAAGTTCTAGGTCTCTGGGAAGACAGACCGAGGCTCAAGAACCTCAGGCTTGGAGATAGCTACATGTGACAGAAGTCAGCCTGGAACTTGTGCCAAACTATGAAACCCCTAATTGCTCTCCATGGTGGACTTTCAATACTGAAGAAGATTCTAGTAGAACTAGATTTTTGGCTTGGTGCCTGTGGGTCAACGGGCTAAGGCACCAGCCACATACACCTGAGCTGGTGGGTTTGAATCCAGCCTGGGCCCGCCAAACAACAATGACGGCTGCAACCAAAAAATGGCCGGGTGTTGTGGCTGGCGCCCATAGTCCCAGCTATTTGGGAGGCAGAGTCAGGAGACTCGCTTGAGCCCAGGAATTGGAGGTTGCTGTGAGCTCTGATGCCATGGCACTCTATCCAGGGTGACAGCTTGAGGCTCTGTCTCAAAAAAAAAAAAAAAAAAGAAAGAAAGAAAAGAACTAGATTCTACTAGAATTATAGTAGAATCAACTAGAAATCTACCAGGATTCCAGAAGAGTCAACTAGAATTCTACTAGGATTCTAGTAGAACTAGAAATGTTCTTCTGGGTGGACAAATCTGCCTAGAATGTGTGTCCCTAGGTCCCTCTCATTTTGTCTTGCTCAAGGTGGTGGATCAAAGGATAAAGAGAGAATGGGGATAAGAGCCTTCAGACAACATGACACCCATGTGTGATCACTTAGTCACTTTGGGAGAGTGGGAGCTTTTGCTGTTGTCAGGCAGCCTTTCTGGTTGTGTTGTAGCCTCCCCACCACTCCCACTTGGGAGATCTGCAGCTGTTCTCAGACCTCGTGGCAAGAGCAGAGATTCCTTCCTTGTGTGTAATTTAGAGTCGTGTGAACAGAGGCCAGGTCCCTGGATGAGGAGGCAGCAGGCGGGGCTGAAGAACAGAAAGTCTGGCCCTCTTGAGGAAACTTGATTTAGTCAATTTGCCTTTCTTGGCTGTGGTCACTCATTCTGAAGAAGATGGGTGGATTAAAGGTCTTGCACAAGTCCCAGCAGCTTATGATTCTGTAACTGTACAGAAGGAGTTACAGCATCGAATTTTTCAGTAAATATTTTTCAGATTATTCAGTTTGAGATCTTATCAACAAAGTGCAACTCTTAGAATTTGACTCAGCCCATGGAAATGTCTGGGTCATACCCTGCCTTCTGTCACGTTTACTCATCTGCCACACTCAGAGAAACTGTTAGCTCTCTTGAGTTCTGCCTTAAACTACACCTCAGTTTTGCCATGACTGGCTGACCCTTGAGACTTTAGGAAGCTCCAAATTTCCTAGGGTGGGGAAGAGAGAAGAATACACTGATGGCCATGGAATCTGTTCCCAGAAACAGAGAAATAAAGATGCTTCTTTGGCCTTTCTGGCTGTAGGAAAGTAGGATCAGAGGCTAAATCCCTAATGCTCAAGTGAGACTTTAAATCCCTTCCCATGGGGAGCACTCCCTCAGATGAGAAAGGGCAGTGTGCTGAGGCCAGGGGCCTGCCATGGGGTTTGTGACTTACAGAGAAGAGTCAATACCTTCACCAATTTCTGGGACCCCTGAACTTTGAAGAGAAGCTAAAGGGTTCTAGACTGAAATGGATCATTTTAATAGTTGGAATGATATATAGGAAGAATAAAAAAATCAAGCCAGATGGGCAACAGGAAGTGGTCCTACCTAGCCCCAGAGTGGAGAGGAGTGAGTGGTCTAAAGGGCAACAGACAGGCAGAAGAGGCTGCAGTGGCTGAAATCTGGGCCTGAACAGGCTCGGTGTGTCTGAGAAGTTACAAGCAGTTTGTTGTTCCTGGAATGTCCAGCGAGGGAGCAGGAAGAAGCTAGCTGCGGCTGCAGAGGTAGGCAGGGACCGGCCAAAACAGCCTGTGGACTGTTGGACTTGATCTTGGGAGTGTATAGGGTCAGGGGCCTCAAAGGGTACCAGGAAGGGATATGTGATAGGTCCTAGGTTCATGCAGAGTTCCCTACATCCCTTCCTTGTCATCAGGTGCGTGCTCTGTCCATCTCCTTATTTTCACAGCTGCCTCAGGCTCTTCACTCAAGGAATTGTCACTTCAAGTTGAGAACAAGCAGAAGAATAAATCCTCAAGAGGAATCTGTGCTTTTCCCAAAGTGTCATTGGCAGAGTGGGAGGAAAGAAACCTGACATAGGATATTTGGGAGTTTGGGGATAAATAGTGTATTTTACACGTTGCTTCAGGGGACTGGGATGTTGTGTTGATGCTTAATCACATCCTGTACGGTTACCTGGGAAGCACTGAGGTCAGTTTGTTTGTGACGGGTGCACCTCCAGCCATGCTGGTGATGCTGTTACTTTTCCCTAAATATTGATCCTCAAAAGCAAAACAAACTCTGTTGTGTTTGGAGTGAGGGTTTCAGGAACAGTAGACAAAAGAAAAGAGAGAATGGGGGTGCTCTTCCTCATTCTTTTCTAGCTACAGGATGTGGAACTGAAACAGATTTGTAGAGGTGGCTGGAGCCCCATGAGTGAGACGCAAACGGAAGCAATGGTGGTGAGGTGAGAACGTGGTGTTGGGGTCAGGTACTGTATGTTTCAGCCCATTGTCTGCAGACTGGTGGCGTGAACTTGGGTGAGTCTCATTCCCTTTTTGGACATTTGTGTTCCCATCTGAAAAATGAGAGAGCAGACTTGACCCTCTCTTCTGGCTTCTGGGAGGTTTTTCCCCCAAGTCTGAGACCCTCTTTCTGTCTTACCTTACGCCATTTTGGGTTCTGTTTATTATTTATAAGCAGGTTCTTTCCAAAGAGGATTGGAGTCAGATCACAATAAAGAGATGTGGTCATGATAGAATCATTAGAAAGGCAATTAATGATCAGCTGTCACTTAATAGGTGGGGTAGGGACAGTGGAAACTGTGCCAAACCTCAGATGAAAATGGTTTTTTCAAGTAAACGCCAAAGGAGAACTCTGAGCTTCCTGATGCCAGAGCGAGGACAGGCTTCTGTGCCCTGCTCAGAGGAAGCCACGTGTAAGGGGAGAGCCAGGCCCGAGGTAAGAGGGGCAGGGAGGACGAGAATGCACAGATCACCAATGGCACTTCTAGAAAGAGACGGTATTTCCATATGTGGCTTTTATTTGTTTTCTCTTCTAGAGATTTCCATTTTTTTTTTTTTTTTGGCTGAAATGAACAGATGTATCTCAGAAACTGATGAAGGGTGACAAATTTAAAATTTGCTCAGAGGATATTTTAGAGAGTGCTCTTGGGGAATTGTGGTGAGGCCTGAGCTTCCTTCCCTTTCCAGGGCTCCTCCCTTGGACCCTGGTGAGCACTTATACCCCCCGTGTGTGGAATTTGAGCCTCTCCTCCATTCCCTGCTGCCCAGCTGATGCCAGATGGCCCTGATGTAGCCCTGTCCTATCCGCTCTGCAGCCACCTCGCAGAGCCTCTAGAGGGATCTGACCCCAGGTTTCTGGATAACTCTTTTCCCCTTCTGACCTGGACTTCCTTTTGGGCTGTTGGGAGAGTCTGCCTTTCCTATTCTAAAGCCTGTGGAGAAAACATCACACATTGAGTAGATATTCTGCAGAGCAACTTGTTGAATTCGGAGAAAATAAAAACTTAGCTTAAAAATGAGCAAGTTTCCTATTCTGCAGCTGCCTCATCAGAAACACACGTCTGCTGCCTGAACTGTGGCAGAGACAGAAAACCGTCCTTCAAATCACTATGATTCTGACTCTGCATAAATTTGGGAGTTGCTCTGGGAACTGAGGGCTCCGGACCCGCTCTCTTCACACTGCATGTGCCAGTAGCTCACATTAAGGATAATATAGGATACGTGGGCTCTCAGACACCCACAGAATTTAACTCATAGCGTGGTGGAAACATTATGTGTGTGTCTGTTTAACTTAGGGCTGGAGAAAATGTTAAATTAAGAGCTCAGAGCATTGGCCCTACATCCGTCCATGACTTCTGGAAGTTGAAAGGGTTCATTCACTGCAATCTAATCAGGCCACACAGAGGATGGAGGCGCAACTGCTTAGATGATGCCAGGCTTGGCGCAAAGACAGGAGGGACTTAGAGCTTCGGGAATCTTAGAACTAGGAAAGGCCGAGAACTCAAACTTGTTAAGACCTTTCGTACTCTTCTCCCTGTTTACTGAAATGTCCCACCCCCATTCCTAACTTCCTTGCTGTCTACACTGACTCTCGTTCTCATCTTAGCTCTTCTTTGAGATTTTCATTGCTACTCAAACCAGCAGTAATTATAGTATCACAAAGTCAGGGAAGCTCAGGCTTGGAGAGCCTTAGAAGTCATCCTCCACTTTCCCTACTTAGAAGTCACCCTCCACTTTCCCTCCTTTTCTAGGGAAGGAATTCTAGAGAAAAAAATCTCTCCCTGTGGTCCCCCAAATTCAGCGTGCACACTGCTAGTGGCAGGCAGCTCCTGAACCTCTTGCATAGTGTGCTACTGAGGAACTTGTGCCCTGCAACCAAGTAGAGTTAGCTTTTCAATCAACCTGGCCACTTATTCACTGGTTGCCCTTGGATAGTTTTTGCAACTTCTCTGTGTCTAGGTGTCTTCATCTCTGGAATGGAGTTAATAATACTATCTGCTTCCACTAGGTTGTTGGCCTAAACCTTGGGTTTGGACTGAGGTTGTATCTTTCAAAGGCTAGCGTTTGTAAAAGACACTTTAAGGAAAAACTTTGGTTCATTCATTTTTAAAAAGTCAAAGTTGATAGATAACTGAACTGTATAACAAAGCCAACAGACACAACATTTCACTCCAGACCAGTTGATGTTTTGTGCATGAGTTTGCTGGGGCTGCCGTAACAAACTACCACATCTGGGAGGCTTAAAAAAATGAATTTATTGTCTTGGCCACTTTGGTTGCTCCTGAGGACTATGAGAGAAGGATTGGGTCAAGGCCCTTCTCTTTCTATAGATGGCTATTCTCGTCACATCATCTTCTTGTCATGTGCATTTGTTTCTGTCTCCAAAATCCCCCTTTTTATAAGGTTAGCAGTCATATTGGATTAAAGCCCACTCTAATGACCTCATTTTCACCCAATGACCTCTGTAAAGAACCCAGTTTCCAAATAAGGTCACTTTCTAGGTGTGAGGACTCCAATTTATCTTTTTTTCAGAGGGGACACAATTCAATCCATCATATTGGGTAATGAGTAAAGCACCAGGGTTGCTGTCCAGAGACCTTGAATGGGGTCCCAATTCTATTTACAACTGGATGCACAGCACCGACCTGCATTTTCACATCAGGGGAATGGTCAGGTTGACCTGGATGGCCACTGATATTCCTTCTAGCCCTGGAGTTCTATGGTTTGAAGAGCCCATTTGTTTTGACAGTACATTGACAGAAGTTCTAAACTATGTTCTGAATATGAGGCTCAGATTGGCATAGGTGTTTCTGAGTGTATGAGGGGGTCTTGTGCTACCCAGTTGTTCCCAGATCACACCATCTGAGTCTTAAGAAAAGGATGACAGCTTCCCTCAGTTCTGAAGGGACCCTTTCTTTCTTTATCATCTTGTTTACAGTCTTGTTGCTGGGGGAATGGCCTATTTTAGCTACAGTGCTATAGTTTTAAGGCCTTAAAAGCTCCATAAAGCAATGATTTTGGGTGAAGTAGCTAAGGAATTTAGTAATTTTAAGAACATATTTGTAGTATTTCATAAAAATAAACTAACTTTTACCTTTTATGGGAACAGACATTTTCAACTAGGAAAGCCGTATTTTTTTTCCTCCTCTACTCTAATGCTTAGAATAGTCTTGCAAAAATGGTACCCAGTAGAGTCTTTTGTACATTTCTGCCTTCTGACATGCTGTTGTAGTCATTGTTTTTGTTAAATGATAGAGTTTAAATGTTAATCCATTTCAGCAGAGCGCTGAAGCCATCAGCATATAATTTCATTAATATTAATTCTCATTTCAAAGAGAAAGGCACTTTGTAATCACTTGTTATTTAACCCTGACTACAACCTTTCTAGAAAAGAAAAGGACGAGTTGACAGATCCATACACGCTCTCAGATGAGCCATTGTGCTATCTCTTCATTCAGGGACAGAGTGGGAAGGGAATGGCACCCTTTCTGTGTCCCAGGATGGTGCTGGGCCTACACCAAGGTTTTCATAAAAGAAAAGGGAAATTAGTGGTTATTGCTGGATGCAGAATTCTAGGCTTTAGCCTCACACAGGGAAAAGTTTAGAGTTGTTGATGTTTGTCAAATGTAACTAGGAGATTCTCTCAAAACAGATGTACCCTGGGTCATCTCTCATTTTGATGCACTTACTGATAATAGTGATGTGTTTGCCAAAGTTCTCTCTTGGAGAAAGTGATTCCTCTTGGGGTTTGGAATAGGGTGTCTGCCAGTGGAAAATTCTTCCCTCACAGCTCCCTGAAGTGATCTAGGAAGGAATGAGGGCCAAGGTCCAAGGCCTCCCAGTGATCGCTCCCTTGGCCAGGACAGTGTTGTTTTGTCACATGCTGCAGTAGAAAAATAGGTCTGTCTGCCTCTCTCCCTCCTAAAGTGGAGAAATGAGTCCCATAGAACTCTGGATGTAGCAGGGAGGCTGCAGCAAAAAGTGTATTTTAATCATTTAGAATCTTACAGCCTGGCCCTTGGAGTGGTGAAAAATTTAGGCTGTATCTGAACATGGTGCATCAGTCGTTGGTGGAGAAGTTGCCAGTATTGCATTGCCTCAGCTTGAGAGCAGCTTCTGATGTTTGAGCACCTGGTGAGCCTGGGTCAATATCCTTAAATGCCAGACCAAATCTGGCTGACTCATTCTGTCTCTGTTTGCAGCTTAAATAGCAATTAGTTCATAATGAAAACTTTTAGGAAATGTTTTAATGAGGGGGAAATTGATTTTATACGTACTAGTATAATTTTTATTCTTTTTTAAAAAGTAGATTAAGCACCATAATCAGTAGTGCACAGGCTGAGCATCCCTAATACTTCAAAATCCAAAACTTTTTGAGCGCCCACATGACATTTGAAGGACATTTGGAGTTTAGATTTTCAGATTTTGGATTCTCAGCTAGTACGTATACATAATGCAAATATTCTAAAATCTGAAAAAAAAACCCAAATCCCAAGCTCTTCTGGTCCCAACCGTTTTGGATAAGAGGGATACTCAACCTGCATCCAACCATAAGAGGGATGCTCAACCTGCATCCAACCATAAGAGGGATATTCAACCTGCATCCAACCATAAAAGGGATACTCAACCTGCATCCAACCATAACAGGGATACTCAACCTGCATCCAACCACAAGAGGGATGCTCAACCTCCATCCAACCATAGAGGGATACTCAGCATGCATCCCTTGTTTTTTGTGTGTTTTTTCTATATCCAGGAAATTCCCATCTTGACGGTTGCCTCACATTTCAGTTGCCTCGCGAAGACCACTTGTGTGGCGGGCATCTGATGGAGAGTGAGAACAGTGCCTGGTATTGGCAAGGAGCTTAGGTCAAAAAGAGTTTTACTTCCAACGCAGCTGGACTGAGTCAAGGAAATACAAGACCAGGATCCTTCATGAGTGTCTATGGACTGAGTGGTGCCTCCTCCTAAAGCTCTTCCCTGGATTTGGATTGAGATAACTTCATCAGAATGTTTTTCTAATGTTCTACTTTTGTTGTCTTTTTTCCCAGAGGGCCAGACAAGGCCCAGGTCTTCATTTCTGCTCTGTCTTTTCTTCTCACAAAGCTCCCCATTGATTAGGCTCTTTTGTGGTCCTTACTTGTTCACTGAATAACATCCATCTGTCTCTGGAAGCAGCCAGTCTGTTGGTCCCTGGTGCCTGTAACCCTGGTGTCTCCTCACTGCACCTGCATCCCCATGCCTATCTCTGGCCTGATTCTCTGGGGCAGAGTCCCCATAGAGGACTACGGGGATATGATGATGTTGGGGATTTGGCTCTTTAGAGGTTTGATCCTTCCTCAAGTACAAGTTGTTCAGTATCAGAGAACCTTCCTCTTCAGGGACCTGTCTTCTGCTCCCAGCTGCCCTCTGGGAAGACAGGAAATGATGCTGTTGACAACATCTTGTGAGGGGTCAGTGGGGAAAGAGCAAAGGAGCAAGTCCACTTTGGTCATTCAGCATGCATCACCGAGGGGCAGACATGTACTGGCATCGTGCCAGGCCTCGAGCTTTTCGGCCAGGAACCTGCCATGCTTCCTACACTTGGGAACTCAGCCGCTTGGAAGAGACAAAAAACCGACTTATCTAAGACCCAGGATTAGCGTTTGCCACAATTACTCACACGGCAAGGCATCCATATCTGTTTTGATGAATAATTGAATGAATAAAGTGCCAAATGGCCACTAGGAAGAAAAGTCTAGGGGGGACAGTGCTCTGAGATCTGGGAAATTCAAGGGAGAATTTTGGAAATAACTGGGGGTAGCCTTGAAGCACCTGCAATTGTTGAACAGACAGGAGAATGGGAGACCTTTTTTGGCAAGAGGGTGGCCCCAAGGTTGGGAGGCAGAGGGTAGAACAGATATATAACACACGCACACACACGTAGTGTGTGTATATATTTCTTTTTAATTTTCACTTCATCATTTTGCTCTTTCCAACCCTTGTTTTCTACTGCCCCACCTGACTCTGGTTTCCTCTTTGATATCATGATCTTTTTTTTAAACAAGCTAGGGAAGTGCTGCATTTTAAAGCCTATCTCGCCTGCCAAGTTGTGCTCCCAAGTCCTCTAAGCTCCACATGCAGCCAGAATAACTTTAGGATGAAGCTCATTAATAATGTGCATGGTAAATCACATCCCCCGTAGGAGGCCTGCAGAGGGGGGCTCTGCCCCTGTCATCAAGCTTTCAGAAATGGCAGCTCACAAATAGGACACCCCGTCCCCAAAGCCTGCAGGTGCAGGAGCTGTCCACACAGGTGTCCTGGGGGACATTTCTTTGGTGGAATTTCTCCATCCAAGGTGGGGGCACAAATGCAAGAGTCTGATCTCCTCAAATGCAGCTGCTTACTGACCCACTATCTCTACTGTATCTTCATGCACAGCCTCAGTCGGGGGAAGGGGATTTTCAACGGCATGCCACTTAGCTGAGTACGCCCATTAGTTATAATTAAAGAGGCCACTGCAATGATTATAAATAAATTTAGCACTAAAAGGATTGTGCAGATATTCAGAGCCATAATAGCGGTCTTCAGATGATAAACCAGCCAGGCTTCCACGCAGGCTGTAGAAGAGCTCAGGGGAGGGGTTTGTTTCCCAGGAGGATGACCATAGTCTCAAAGGGTGACATTGCCCCAGAACAGATGGAGTTAGACTTTATTTCAGGTGACATCCTCAAGGTCTGGGCCCCTGGGTGCATCTTCTTACTTTTCCTAACACTCATGAACCATTTTTTTTCCTGCTTCCTTCTGAATGCACTTGCATCCTTCATCTCCTGCTTCCTCCTAGGAGGGGAAGATGCCCACTGTTTGGAGTAGGCTTTCCTTGTGATCCTGCCACCCTCTGTGCCTGGAGTACTGTAAGATCTGGAGGAACCCAAGTCCTGTTAACACCTTACCCGTCAGCCAAGCCAGAAGCCTTCTGTTGGTCTTCCTGAGACAAGTGTCATCAAGTGAGACCGAATCCCACCGTGCAAGCTTGTGGTTAATATCTCATGGATATCAGCCTGGCTGTTTTATGTTTCAATAGGCTGTGTTATTATGCCTTTTATGTCCTCCCAGCCCCAAGGAGACAGTGCTTCATTAGATTTGTTGAAATAGAGGCACAAAATTTGGGGAGGGGGAAGGAAGTAGTATCAAAACTAAAATATAAAACAAATTGGAAGGCAATTGATAAATGATGGGGAGGTTCTCTAAGGAGAATGCAGTGAGGATTATTTTCTTTTATAATACTAAGTGTCACCTTGGAATGAGCATGACTTGTTCACCAGTTACTGTGCTAGTACTTTGCATGAAAGCAGAATGGCGTTAAGGGCACAGACACCAGATTTCCTGGATTCGAATCTTGGCTTTCTGCTGACTCTGTGGGTGTGTCTAGACTAGCAAGCTAACTTCTCCAGGCCTTACTTTTCCCATCTGTGAAGTGGGGTTAACAATATTATGTACCTCATATGATTTTTGTGACAATTAAGTGAGACAATTCATATGAAGTGCATAGGATGAGATCTATATCTTATCAGGTTAATTATCAGTGGTTCTGTGACATGATTTCCGTAGTCATTATTACCTACACAATTTTGCTTTAATTAAGCAATGTATTCATATTTAAAAACTTTTTAAAACTTTCTAAAAATATGAATATAACAGACATAATAAAAGGTATGCAAAGCATAAATGCAGAAGTCAAGAAATTGTCCCCAAATGAATAGCCAGGTCAAGAAACAGGGCTGGGATCTTGGAAACCCTCTGATATCTCTCTCCTGCTTCTCCAGTGGTAATGCTAATTTTCAAACTATTGTTTGGTTTTCCAGTGTTTGCTCATCATACATATGGAATCATGCAATGCGTTTATTTGTGTGTGTGTTTTTGCTATGGTTTGAATGTTTGGGGTTCCCCTCAAATTCATGTTGAAAATTAGTCCACAGTATGTAAGTTGTCAGAGGCCTTTAAGAATTGATTAGACCCATGATGGCCCTGCCTTCCTATTTGGGGCGAGTGTTCTTAGAAAAGGACTTAAGAAATCTAGCCAGTCCTTTTGGCCTTTCTCCTTCCTCCAGGTGTGGACAAAGCATTTTCCCTTTCTGCAGTATGAAGTCACAGCAAGAAGGTGCCACCCTGGATGCCAAGAACAGCCCTCACTGGACACTAAATTTGTGGGAATCTCGATTTTGAATTTCCCAGCCTCCAGAACCAGAAAGAATAAATTTCTGCCCTTGTAAATTACCCATTTTCATGTATTTTGTTACAGCAGCATGAATATACTAAGACAGTCTGGCTCTTATAAATCAGTGTTATGTCTGAGAGCTTACTTTACTGTTGCATGTAGCTGTGGTGCATTTCTTTTCTTTGCCATGTAGTATTCTCTTGCATGTCTGGAGCACATTATTTATTTATTAGACTATTTATGGACATTTTGGTTGTTACCAGTTTGGGGCTAATCAGAATAATAATAGCACGAACAATTTTTGTACATATTGAAGGACTTATGTGTGCTGAGTATATATTTAGCATTGTATTTCTAAGCTATAAAATATGAGTGCCTTCAACTTTAATAGGTAGTGCCAAATAGGTTTCCCAATTTTTGGACTCATTTTCAGTTCTGTTGCATGCAGGTTTCAGCCAAGTATACAAGTTTTCGTCACTCTCCTTACCAACACTTAGTGTTATCTTATTTACCTTTAGCCATCCTGGGGATTATGTAGTGATACCTTGTTATGGTCTTAATTTGCATTTTCTTGATTAGTAATAAAATTAGGCATATATTCATAGTGACTATTTGGATACCTTCTTTTGTAAGTGCCTGTTCAAATGTATTTTTTTTAATTAAAAAAATCTTTTTGTTCATATATAGAAATTCTATTCGTAAGCCCTTGGTTGGTGACACGCCTTGCAAGTAGCTTTCTCATTCTGTATAAACTACGTTTAAACTTTAGATTTATCTTCAATACTAAAATTTGTGAAATGACAAGTTTGATGTTTAGTTATTATTTTGAAAAAATATATATCTATTTTAAGTAAACATTTGCCTCATCCCGGCTAACATTTTCCCATACCACGGATGGTGTGTTTTATGACCCTTTGGGAAATACTCCATCATCTCATTTAATCTTCACAAAGGACCTGCTAGGTAGATACCGTTGTTATCTCTGTTTTCCAGGTTTACTATTGAAAGCACCAAGAGGATTAATAACTTACCCAGGGAAGCACCGCGGAGATGAGGACCTGGGTGTAGCTCCTTGCAGAGATCAGGCTGTTCCATCATATCACTGATCAGCAGGCTTTTTTATCACTTGTTTTACACTCTGGGTCTTTGAGAGATGCTCTACATCCCCACAGAGCCTTGGAGGTGGTGGAGGCCTCAGCAAGCATTTGCAGGGAGAATAGATGGATGGGCAAGTGGATTGGCGGACAGCCCGGGGAAGGCAGGAAGGGGATGGATGACATGGGAAGCGTTGCCCAGGGTCTTTGCCTAGAGCAGAGCCTATTCTCAGGCTGGGCTCTGGAAGTCTGTAAGCCTGGACCCCAACCTCACAGCAGCTCTGCGGGGGCCCTTCTCTCCTCCTTGGCCTTGTGGGACAGAAAGATCAAAATGGAATTGGGTCTGAGGTGAGAAAATGGCAGTCCGAGCCTTGCCATTGTTGGGGAGAGAGGTGTGCTCTCATCTTCCTCTGCACAGCAGCTGTTTCAGGAACTCTTGCAAAAGAAGTGAAAAGCCGTGGTCTGTGTGCTCCAGTCACTGTCAAGCAGCTCCATCTCCACATCAGGAGCAGGGACGGGATGTGGGCTCTCCTTTGGGATGGCCTTCAGACCTCTGGAAGAACAGCCATTCTCTGCTTTTTGTCTGGGCAGAGGATGAGCAGGTTTGAGGATTAATCCCACATTCTCCAGATTCAGCATGTTTGAGTGAGCTCAAACATGCTTTTCTTTGCCTGGTGTAACTTGCCCTGGTTCACGTGAGCTCTGGCTAGCTCCGTCCCAGGGGCCAATCTGAGAATTCCCATGGAAAGAATGCTAAGTGGGGGTCTGTCCAAAGGGCACTGAAGAGAGTCTCTACCAGAGAGCCCTGCTAGGAACTGGGGGTGGCGATTACAAGCATGGCTGCTCCTAGCTGTCAATCTCTTCTTCAGCTATCTGTTGAACTTGTGTTCACAACAATTAAGTGGCCACTAGCACCTTTCCTCATGTTGAATGCTGGTGATGAGCCATTCTGGAGTCTTTCTGAGCACTTGTGTGGGAGAGTGCTTGTTGTATTTAATAAATTGCATTGATGTATTGCCATTATTGATCTGCTGAAGCTCTCTGTATTATCAGAGGTGATGGCCTTCTTAGGAAAACATGGAAGGTTTCTTCATTAGCATCCATTTTTCTATGAGGCTTTGGAAGGTGAAATACCAAGATGCAGAGTGTTCATTCTGGTGATATATTGAAAATCATAGGTGTAAATCAGGTGGAAGAAGAATTGAGACCGTTTGCCATAGGCTTGCTGGAGTTTTGTGATGAAATGAGCAGGCTATTTTTCTTTCCTTCAGTGACGACAAACTTCTTTCTTAGTTTTCCACAGGGACAGCAGTAGGCTGAAGTGGCACTTTAGGGAGACACATACTGTCACAGGCGGAACAGTCTAGATTGTTTTAGCACATCCCACTTAAGGCTTGCAGTGTGACAGCGAGTAAATCACTTGCCACTTCTATGCCTGTGCTGCCAGCCTATGTCAGTTCGTGCCCTGACCCTCACCTGTGACAAGCTCTCCTTCTCTCTGTCTGCCTCTTGTCCCACGTGCAGTTGGGTCTGGAACTAGCTCTGGGACTTACTGCATGCTTCTGGCCCTGTGTTTTGGGGACAAGCCCTGGTGTGCTTGAAAGCGATGCTGAGAACTTAGAGAGACACTGATGGTTGACACTTCTGCCCCTTCCACTGTATTTGGCCTGAGCCTCCCTGT
The DNA here is from genome assembly GCA_963573935.1 of Arctocebus calabarensis. Taxonomy (NCBI): domain Eukaryota; kingdom Metazoa; phylum Chordata; class Mammalia; order Primates; family Lorisidae; genus Arctocebus; species Arctocebus calabarensis. The sequence goes on from CAUYON010013752.1 coordinate 40,934, forward strand.
ATCCTGGCCTGGGTTTTTCTCTTTCTCCAGGAGAGAACTAGCGAAGTCTGGCACCTGCCTTCACTTCCTCACTGAGGATCCTGTGGGCTTAGGAGCCCCATCTTTGGGAGCTTTCTGTCTCAACAACTACAAATCCTTCTGCCTTCCACATGAATGTGTCTGCTGAGCACTCAAAGCTCCTTGGATTTTTTTCTTCATCTGGCAAGAAGTAGTTTTCTTTCCTTGTGCCTCTGCAGAGAATATGCTATCACTGTGAAAGACCTCAGGCTAGCGATTGGGGGGGGGAGGGGCAGGAACAGTTCTGAGTTTGAATCAAGTCCCAAGCTGTGTGACCTTGGGCAGATTACTTAGCTTCTCTGAACTTCGGGTCATCCCTTACTATCATTACGGGAATAATAATGACAAACTCAAAAGAGTTTTGTGAGGACCAAATGAGCCTATGCTTGCCAAGTGCTTAGCAGCATGTGACACATAATTCCTGACCAAACAATGGCAGCTATCATTGTTAGTGAAGTTTCTTTAAATGTGCACAAAGCAGGCAGCACTCAGAGCTGCCCCTGACAACGTGTTATGTTCTCTGCAGGCTCTGGAGAGAAAACTGTGAATGGCTTGACATTTGCTTACCTGCAAGGAGCTTGCTGTTCAGTAGATGAGATTGGCAACTAAATCGACGATTCAAATACAGCTCCAGAAGTTCTATGGAAGGGTGGTGAGGAGGCATCCCAGGTCACAACAAGAGCGTGTAGGTGGGGCAGCTAGTCCACTCTAAGATCTGCCTCCAGCCCCTGGAGGGAGGACAGAGGCTCTGGAAGGCAACTGAGAGCAGGTGGGCTGGGAGCTAAGGCGGTGCTGGGAGCCTCCTGTTTACAGAAGAGAGATCATTGCTGCAATCCCCTCCACCCTGGCAGTGCAAGCCTTCCATTCCCATGCGGTCACTTAGCCCTTTAAAAATTATATACGGTTCACCCTGATTTCTCTTGGCAATTAGGTGTCGTACAGGTTGAGCATTCCTAATTTGAAACCTGAAATGCTCCAAAATTTGAAACTTATAACTGACGTGACATGATGTGACAAGTAGAAAATTCCACACATAAGTACTAAACTTACTTTCACATATAGTTGTTGAAAATATTGTATAAAATTACCTTCATGCTCTGCGTGTAAGACATATATGAAATATAAATAAATTTCATGTTTAGAGTCAGGTATCATCCACACGTACAATTATTACCATCTCCCCAATCCCGAATCTGAAACCCTTGTGTGCCAAGTATTTTGGATAAGGGATGCTCGGCCTGTTCTTGCCCACTGTCTTTCTTTCCCTGCTGGAGTGTGCACCCCCTACAGGCAGGGCCCAGGGCTGTCTTGCTATTACATTTCCACAGCATTTAGCACAGGGTGTATAATGCTTTTCCATTCTCTGCAATATTAATAATTAACTGAGAATTCAGCAGACATCAGGTCTTGTCATGTCTGTCATTGAGAAATGCCCCCAGTCTTTGCATATCTCCCTCTTCTCCCTTTTCTTCCCAGAAGTTGGTGACTGGCTCCTGGTGGAGAGGCTCTGGGCCTTCCTGCCTGCCAGGGTTGGAGCGTGAGCTGGGAGCTGGGCTCATCCTGGCAAAGTGGCAGCTTTGAAGCTGCTTTCCGCCCTTTGCTCTCTCCCTTTGCCCCTTGGTCCTCCGGGCTGCATGGACTCCCTGTCTGATAATCAATGCTGTCCTTATCTTCAGAGGAAATGCTGCCCAGTGATATCACACACTGAATCGATTAAAAGCAGAACTTTGAACTCATCTGTTTGGAGAGGTCTCTATAGAGTGACTCACTCAGCCTTCCCTTAATGTTGTCCCCATGCCTGCCGGAAACCCCATCTGCAGTTCAGAAGCGACTCTCATGGCAAGGCCAGAAGAACTTGCATTTTCACAGATTAGCTTGGGCAGGAGCCATTTAATGTATTTATTTGCAGGGAGGTCACCTTGTACAACTTACCCTTCTTCAACTTTTGTTTTTAGCTCAGTTCAGTCAGAACAACATCCAGGCTTTCAAGGCTTTCTCTGTATTATTATTTTTAAATTTTGTGTGTTTTTTTAATCTAATGTTTATCATCATTGTATCTTTTTCACAGAAAAAATCCCCGCCTGTCAGGTGTTTACACCCATTTCAATCTTCCCAGCCCTCCACTCAGTGGGAGGTGGAGATGGGCATGTGGATTTTTCTCTCTCTTTTCTTTGTATGGATATTTTAATTCAGAAATGAGGCAAAAGTGGGGAAAGAAGGTGGTGTTCAGGAGGTGTGTGATCAAAGGCAGGCTCTGTGCTGTGGGCAGTGGGGGTTCCGGAGTCCTGGTGAGAGAAACGTGTCCTAGTGAACCCAGAAAAGAAGTTTTTAGAGATGTGGAGTTGGAATTGGGTATCTGAGGGTGAAAGAAGGATTTCAACAAGCAAAAGAGGGGGCGGGGTGCTTCACAGTGGTGGTGGGGTGTAGCTTAATAAAACACAGAGCTCAAGCAAGCATGGGTACCCAAGGAAGGGGAGCCAGGCACTGCCAGGCCTGTGGCTCCATGAGTTGGGTGGCCAAGACGTGGATAGAACATGCTAGACATGATGGTTAATTTATGTGTCATCCTGGCTAGGCTGTGGCGCCTAATTGTTTGGTCAAATGCCAGCCTAGATGTTGTGGTGAAGGTATTTTTTAGGTTTGACATTTAAATCACAGACTTTGAGTAAAGCAGATCTCCCTCCACAGTGAGGGTGGGCCTCATCCAATCAGTTGAAAGCTTTAAGAGCAAAGACACAACTTTCTCGCAGGAAAGGAGAGGAGCCTCCTCAAGACTGCAGCATAGAAACCCTACCTGGATTTCCAGCCTACTGCCCTATAGAATTCAGACTCAAGACTGCAACATAACTCTCACCTGAATTAGCAGCCTGCTGGCCTGCCGGACAGCCTTTGTATAATTCCATGAGCCACTTTCTTACAATAAATCATTCTACTCCACCAAGGGAGGGCTTTGCTGAGTGATCATTGTTCCAAGGTCAGTTATGGAAAGCTCTGGTCCCTTTGCAGAGCATTTGAACATCAGACATTGAGTCACATTCCGCAGCTAAATCCCTGCCTGGAAGAAACACTCATGCAAATGGAACTCCCTGGGCTCTTTAAATCAGGCCTTCCATGCACATAGACACATGACCTGTGTGCTGCACAGAGCCAGGCTCACCCAGGTTCTTCCACTTTTTAGGTGAAGTCAGTTTTAATTGACAAGAAGTCTCTCTACTGGTGGACATTTCTCTGTTCTAGCCAATGATCTGTATTCTATTGGACAGCAGAAAGACTGCTTTTTCTGTGAGCCAGCCTTGGGTTTTTCTGAGCCACTTGTATGAGGAACATTTCTCTTGAAGGCCACTGTGCAAGTAAGTCCCCTCAGAAGCTTGCCCGAGCTGTCAGGGGCAGGGAGAAATATCTTTAGTAAGAGCAGGTCATGGAATGAGATTTCCCCACTGCAGCATGGATGGGCAGAGGGGCTTTCCACAAGGACAATTCTTAAGAATCTCTGTAAAAATGCATGACTCCATCTGTCTCCTCTCTTTTCTTTGGCTTCAGATGAGCTGAGCCATTTAAAAATTCCCCAACAAGGGACCCTAAGCACCAGAAGAAGTGATGAACAGATTTTCAATTTGGCCCTGATTTGCATAATTTTTTTTCCCTGGCAATTGAAATCATGGTCTGAAACTAGAGGCCAGAGACAGATAGTGGGTTTTTCCCATAAGAAGCAGATTCTTGATTGATCTGGACAGACTGGGTACAAAGCTCTGACCTCACCTTCTCCAATGATGGCGAATGTACCCTCAGAGCAGTGCTGGGGTCCAAAAAAACTTTGCAGCCCTCCACAGGGAGGCAGGTACTGTGGTTTCACCCTGGAGTGACTGCCCAGTATCTCCCCTGGGTATCCTCCAGGGGGTGTCTCCTCCCCCAGGGGCTGACTGGTCCATTTGGACTCACTGCTTTGGGTCTTATAGGTCATCGCTTCTCGACCTTTTGGCTAAGATCAAGTGTGGGGTCTTACAGGTCAGGTAGCGAGTGGGACATGGGGACAGTGCCAAAGGACCTGGCTGCCCTGGAAACTGAAATTGGCCTGTCAGAGGGAGCTGCAGAACTTCTGCAGAGGCGGGACTTGGGGGAGGCATACTTCCAGGGAGGCTGGAAGAGGAGGACAGAGGACGTGCTTTGGGTCTCCGTGCATGATCATTTGGGGTATTTTCAGTGGTGGTGTGGTAGGGGGAGTACTGATTGGGAAGAACATACGATCCTAATATGTATAATAGCAATGATGGTCAAATGTATTCTGTCCCGGGCACTGGCCTGGCTGAGCCTTATATACAGTCATCTCATTGCCCCGGCAAGTGTAGGAGGTGGGTGTTCTTATTATTCTCATGTTCGGATAGGGAGACAGGATAAGAAACTTGTCTAGTCACCTAGCGGTAGGTGTGGCACAGCCACAGCTGAGCTGAGTGCTCTGGTTTAGAGCTTGTGTCCCTGACTTCTGCCTGTACTGACCCGCTCCCTAAGCTACCTCTCAGCCTGTCACCTTGCCTTTTTCTCCTGCCTCATGTCGGGGCTGGGCCCAGGGCCAGTCCTTCCAGGATGCTGCTGCAGCCCGCGTCAAGAATCCTCCAACTCCGAAAGGATTTCCTGCCGCACACCCTGTTTGGAACCTCTCAAAACTCTGCTGAAATTCCTTTCGGCCTGCCTCCTCTTGAGGACAACTCAGATTCTGCTTCCTGCCCCTTATGGCATCAGCTCTTATCCTACAAATTCAGGGAGACTTTGTGCAGGCTGTCCCCCAAATCAGTGCTCTTGGGGGAAAAGTTGAAGCTTTATGGGGAGAGTAGACTGGATCCCTGCAGGGGAAATAGCAACATAAACCTACAGTTCAGATGAACATAAAAAATCCAGTCCCATGGGTAGACAGATGAGTTGGTAGAGTCCTTCTCCCACCTTTGTGAGGGGTAACTCACTCTGGGGCCTGGGCCTTGTTGAATCCCTTCCTATAGGGCACAGAAAGTGGGGACAGCAACTCTGGTCTAGGCAACAAGACCAGAGGTGGGCATGGAAGGTGTGAGGAGTGGGGACAGGACAACAGGGAGCCTCTGCTGTGCCTCAGAGCAGTCTCTACCCAATGTGGTGGGCCTCCCCCAATGCTTCTGGCAGCCAGGTGGCTGTTCCTCCTTTTAAGAAGTGTCCCATTCTGTGTCTGCTGTGCTGCAGGAAAGAAAATGACTGAAATTAAAACCACACATAATTAACGTGGTTTTGAGCAGAGAGAATGAAATTATAAAACTTATAAGTCTAGGTACCAATTAGGGGCTCAGGTGAAGCCTGAAGGCAGTTTCTGGGGAGGGCTGTGGGATGTGAGCTAATGGACAGGAGTTGGCCACTGATGAGCTGAACCCCTCTTGACAGATTCACCAGCTGTGCACTCCTTGGCCACCTAATTTTACAGGTGGGGAAACTAAGATCATAGACAGAAAAAGTTGCTCGTCCTGGGCCAGGGGGCACTTGACACCAAATCCAAGAATCCTGTCTCGTGGGCTTTTCCCCAGGGTTTCACGTAGAAGGGACCGACCTGTGCAGGGTGGCTGCGTGCCTGGGCTTTGGCAACACACGCTCTTTACATCTTCCCCTTACTTGTTCAAAGATACTCATATAGCACCATTTGTGGGTCAGGCACTATTCTGGACACAGGGAATAGCTAAGAACAAAAATAGGCAAACATAACCTCCTTTCATGGAGCTATTTTTTTTGGGGGGGGGAAATAAATGCACATTCAATAAATACTGTGACAGAAGATGGTTAGGACAACAGAGAAAAATATAAGCCGGATAGTGCAGGGTTTCTTCTTTAAAGCTCAGGCCAAGACCAGCCAGGAGTCTTGAGCCAGAGTAAGGTGGTGGAGAGATGGGCCATCCTATGCTCCAAAGGGGCAGGAGGTAGAGTTGGGGTAGGACAGAGCTGGAGGCCACAGTTCACAAGATCACACAAGAGGTGGCCAAAGGCCATGTTCCCAGGAGGCCAAGAAGAGTCCTAGTGGGATGAACTGTTGTGGTCAGGGTGGCAAAGCTTGGCTGGGCATGGAGGAAGTGGCATCTCAGGAATCTAGGGGTGGTAAACAGGGGAGGTTTCAAGCACCCCCATGGGCTGGGTGGGTAGTAGGATGGGGTGGGGAGAAGTCAGGGATGAGAGCAGAGGGGTAGGGCAGGAGCAGTGGTGGTAGGCTGCAAAGAGGCTCTGCTGGCTTTATCTCCAGGCCTGGGGAACTCCTGTAGCTTATAGCTGGGGTGACGCTGCAAGTAGCCATGTTATAAAGGTTACTCTGATGACTGTATGTGGGTTGTGCTGGAGCCTGGACCCTGCAATCCTCCTGCCTGATTAAGGGCTAATAAGGTGTGGGGGACAGAGGTAACGGTGTCACACAAGGACTGCTGCTGAGCCACACTCCTGGTCCAACAGTGTCTTCCTGGATATGGCAGGGCCATAGCCTCCTCTTTCATTGCTCATCATTGTGGCCACTTTACAGGATGGCACGGGACGCCTGATGGCTTGGAGACATTCTCTACATGTTGAGTCTTGTGCTGCCACTGCGAGTGTGACCCCGGTCTCTCCTCCTACAGCTTTTCCTTCCCTGAGTCTGGCCTGGATTTGGCCTGGACTTGGCCCAGACTTGGCTGGTCAAATCAGAGGGACTGAAGGGGATAGTCAGCAGGCAAGGCTGGGGTGTTACCAGGGCTAAAAGAGATGCACATTGGTGGGGTGTGGTGGCTCATGCCTGTAATCCTAGAACTCTGGGAGGCTGAAGTGGGTGGATTGCCTGAGTTCAGAAGTTCAAGTTGTTCGCCTGAGCAAGAGTGAGATCTTGTCTTTACTAAAAATAGAAAAACTGAGGCAAGAGGATCTCTTGAGCTTGAGAGTTTGAGGTTGCTGTGAGCTATAATGCCATAGCACTCTACCCAAGGTGACGGAGTGAGAGATTGTTTCAAAAAAAAAAGAAAAAAGAAGAAGAAAAGAAAAAGAAAAGAAAGAAAGAAAGAGATGCACATGGTCTGTTTCTGGAAGATCTTAGATGCTCTGAGTCTAGTGACACTGCAGGAAAGGAGCCCCAGGTCATGCCCAGGTCCCTGGATGTCACAGGGACAGCTGGGGGAGGTTGGGCATCTCTTTGAGATGGCCTGGGGGTGTTGGTTTGCTGCAGAGGCCATTGGATGTTCTGAGTGGATAAGAGGCGATTGGGTTTACTGAGGGGACAAGGCCCAACCACGTACCTGGTGTCTCTCACAAGAGTCCTTGACTTCAACCTGGTCTAGGACTAGGTCTGGGAGGGGAACTGTGCTAGTAAATGCCCCTGCTGGGATCTCCAAAGTGACCTCTGGACAGGCCTAGGCTGGGCCATGATGGGGTTCTGAGTTCTGCTGGGCTCTAGGGGGCCGATGATGCCTGCATCAAGGCTGGAGCAGCACCCATGGGTTACTCAAGCTCATGGGTAGTGGAAAGTAGCCAGGAGGGTAGACCAGATGCACAAATGGAGACTAGCGGATGAGAAAAGGGCCCTATGTGGTAGCAGAGGAGAGACCAGCTTCCTGGTGCCACTCCTCGTAGCCCAGTGACACCTCTGAGTCCCTGGGGTCTTGAGTGGAGCCTGAGTGCTCAGAGGCCACTGGGGGCAGATGAGTCTGAAAGCTAGCAGTCTGAGGTGGGAAGTTTGCCCTGATTCCACACGGCGGCTTTGCTGTGCACTAGTGTGCTTCCCATCCCCTCTGTGCCGACGGAACTGGGTGTGTACTTTCTGCTTAATTATAGTGCACATAACCGGAGAGGAGCTTCTTAAAAGCACATGTCATTTTGTTTGGGGATAATAGGCTTGACGGCTGGAAGGTATCTATTAGATCATCCCGTCCTGCCTCTGCCAGAGCTGGTGTGATTGGTACCAGATCATTCGGGCTCTCTTCAGCCTGTGACTCAAGCAGGGGGAGCCTGGGCTAGGCCTCTAGGGAGATGGAAACCTCTTGTTTTTCTGAAACTTTGCTCTGGTTTCTTTGGCTCCTCATTTTTCTGCCAGGAATCTGGTTCTGGGGGCTTCACCCTCTAGTGTCATCCCAGCGGGGCCCGACCCCCCAGCTCCCTCTCCGAGCTCCCCTCTGCAGCAGGGCCACCCACATTCCACCCTAGGGGTTCAGGCCGTGATGCCCACCAATCCCTGCCCACAGTCATGAGCCATGTGGGACACACCCATGAATCATTTGAATTCTTGATCGAATATGGGAACCACCATGGGTGGTGGTGATAGTGCAGGTGATAGACGGGAGAGGTCACTTCCATCTCTGTGGGCTGAGAGTGTTTGTGAAAGAGATGGCAGCTCACACACCTGAGCCAAGGAGAGGTCACCGAGGCTCCACAGGGGCAGCCACAGCTCCCTGCTCTTCCTCCTCCCCCCTACCCCGTCCGATTCGTGTCCTTCATCTCCACTTCATCTTTGTGGCTGTAACTGACTCCCTTTAAATCCGATCTTTGCACCTCATCCCTTCAGACAATGGGCTGGCAGATCAGGGCTGAGGCTGGGGTGGGGGTCAGGGGACCAGAAAGCTGGGACCATAGCTGCCAGCAGCCTCAGTTCCTGCATCTGCAAAATCCCCCTAAACCATTTCAAGCCTGATGTCCTAGGAGTCTCTAAGCTGCCAGCCGAGTCGGAGTCCAGAGCTTGCTGCCCTGTGGCTGTTTCTTCCTCCCTGTGACTTCCTTCGTCGGAAATAGCCTGACAGTCCCCAAGTTTCTATCCCTGGCACAGATTCCCCTCCTCTCCCACTGCCCCCTGCCTGTCTCTCTGGAAGTCCGTTAAGATCAGCAAATCCAAAGAGGAAATGGTTACACAATATCCTCACACGTGCAATTTTGATCATGTCACTTTCTGCTTAAAACCACTTCATCAGGATAAAGCCCCCAGAGAACCAAGTTTGTGTGGCGTAGGCCTCAAGTGGCCTGGCCCCAGACTCACCTATCCCGACTCCCCACCTCCCCAGACACGACGCTCCAGCCACCCGTAGCTGCTGAACACACCTTGCTACGTCACACTTCTGTGCCTTTGAGCATATGTGCTCTTTCCTTGGTTTGGAAGATCGTCCCTCTCTCCATGTTTTCCTGAGGAGTTCCTTCAGATTGTCACCTTTACAATGAAGCCTGCCTGGGTAACAGTTGTCCTACTTAATTGATCATTCCTTCTTTACCATCCTTGACCTTGTGAATACAGTTTTTGTAGCAACTATTAGTCAGTTATTATCAGTTTAAAGGTCTGTGGATAGCCTATCTGCTTCCATCTTTTGGTCCCAATTTTCCATAGTAGAATGTCTAGCACTTACTGGGTGTGAAAGTACTTTTTTTTTTTTTTTAAGTGAACTGAGATGAGTCCCAGTTACTGATCTGTGAGACTCACACCCCTTTGACATCTTGGTCCTGCCCCAAAGTCCAGCATATATTTCCAGAGAGTTTTTGCGGTGAGGAAGGGCAGCAGGAGTTCTGCTCAGCCCGTACCCTGGGTCAGGTGTGAGGGGTCCTCCCCTTCACAGGCTACAGTGAGCCTTTGAGCTGCCCCCGAAGTCTGGTGCATGTCTCCCCAGGACTGATGAGCACGTATTTTGCCTTCTCTCTTTATGCTTAGAGATGAAGGAAGAAATACAAGCTCAGGTTACAAAGAGTATTTCCCTGGTTTATCAGCTCTCCCCCTCTCAGCTGGAGCTCAGAATGATTTCTCAGTTCTCAGCTTTTATTCCTCTGATCAAAGTGCCCGAGGCAGTAAGCACCGGGAGGGCAGGAGTGTTTCTGTATGAATCCGATGCTCCCCTCTTCCAGGCCTGCAGCCCAGTGTTTCCTGGCCAGGCAACATGACCTGCCCATGGAAGGGCCTCCAAGGGCTTTGGGTCCCAGCTTAGGGATATTGAGGGCAGCTGCCCTGCCTCCGCTGGGAGAAGATTAAAGCCCCCTCGCTTTCTTTATGCCTCCCTTTCCCACTCTGCTCACTCAATTGCTCTTTTCTCTCCAATGAATTAAATGCAGAAAATCCATGAGCAGGATTTCTCTCTTCAAAGGATCAAATAGCCTTTCTTTTCATTCCTCTTAATTTTTTTCCCCCAAACTACAGAAGGAAAACATGCAAACAGAATTCGAGTGAAAGGTGAGGGAAAGGAAGAAAAGTTCCCACAAAGTAATTTCAACTTGAGAAGTAGAGCAGTGGCAACCCAGAAAGAAAAAAAAAAAGTACACTCAGCAATATAGTCCTTTCTGCAAATTAATTAACCCAAAGTGCTTGTTTAATTAGTGTGAGGGGTAGGGAATTGAGTAGCTAACAATATCTCTCACCCAGTTTAGAATTATGTTCACAAAAGAATTTCCTCTTCCTTTCCTGAGAGTGCAGAGAAAGTTGTCCCCATCAGTCTGGCACCTTGTGGCTGGAGATGTGTTTGTAGATGGAGTTGGCCTGTGACTCCCTGCCTGTGGCAGGGCACAGGTGGGCCTCTGCAGAGTGAGGGGGAAGTCTACTCAGCCCTGCTCTGGACAAAGGGGCTCCAAGGGGCTCCAGAGACCAGGGCTCCCGGCCTCTCACCCTGTGCTACACATGCACGTTCCAATTTCTTGCTTTTGACATGAGCGAGGCTATTTGACACATCCAGAGGCACCAGGAGCACTTGAACCTGTGAAGTGCTCAGAGAGCTACAGTTTCAGACCTTGCAGACGATGTTGTCCCAGGAGTCCTGTGGTGGGGCCCACAGGGGACACACACGGTGGGAGAGAGTGAGTTCTTAACCAGCTTTTTTCTCTTTTTTCCCATAGACTTTTTTTGTACTTGGAGGTGCCTATAGAGTCATTTAAATGCACAAAATAAAATACATAGCATTACAAAAGAAGTTAATGATATCAACATGTACTTACCAAAATATATATTAAAAAAATAGATGGCAGAGTTAGGCTTATGCTTCTTCATTAGCTTGTTAAAAAGCAAGGTGTACTTGTAGGCCTACTAAATGTCATGTCCTCAAAATAAATAACATTTTGAGAAATCTGTAACAATCATTATGTATTAAAAATATTTGATTTCTACTGTTGGGAAATTGTAGGTATTGCTCAAACTAATGTGGTTTATTGCCCACATTCATAATGGAAATACGATTGTTTAGTTAGAGATTTATGAAAGTAAGGGTAGATATTTTTACTCATATAAGTTTGTTGACCCTCTGAATTCTGCCCATGGACCCTTGGGTGAGTCTCCACTGATGAATAAATGAGTTTCTTAGGAAGATAACTGAAGCATTATGTCTTCTACTGAACTCTTCTATAATTTCCTATACTTCTGGGGAGTCTTTGTTACTCTCTGGGCACTTGAAGTCATCAAGTGCTATGTTGTTAAGGAATTGACAGAGGATGAAGAGGATAGATATGGAGGGAGAAACGTCAGTGTGTGAGATGGGAAATACTAGGTTGCTGGGCTGTGCTGTGAGGAAGGACACCTGGGTACCTTGTGCCCTGTGCTTCCCAGAGGGGACAGGATGGCTGCCAAGTCATAGGTAAGAAGGGGGGGATCTGTACCACAGCTTGGGAATAGGGAATACTGGCAGATAAAGGGAGGTGATTGGAAGGGAGAGGGCTTCCTAAACAGAAAAACTTAACAGACCTGAGCTTGAGGCCCTTTGGGCTTCTGGGGCAGGGTGAAGGCCTCTCCCAGCTCTTCTGGGTGAGGCACCTTTACTGGTGTTGTGAGTCTATGGAGTCTCAGATAAACCTGACCATATGGTATGAGATCTTGTTCCTTTACATGTCCTCCATGAGCCAGGCATTGGTGTTATTGTGAGCTCCGAACATTTCTACTGTTGTTTAGTTAGAGATTTATGAAAGTAAAGATAGATATTTTTACTCATATAAGGATATGAGTAAGGATAGATATTTTTACTCATTTCACCCACTGGTCAAATCCTTCCCAAATATCCAAGGCTCTCCTTAGCAGCAGATTCAGGCATCATGAACAAACATCTATAAGCCAATTGCTCATTCATCATCTCTTTAGTGCCCTTGATAACTAATGTTCTCTGAACAGAAAAATAGTTCTGTCTTTCTTGGTTGCTATTCAGGGGGCCGGGGGTGGGTGATTGAACTTCTCTGCTTGAGAAGAAGAAGTTGCTCCAGGTAAGATTTAATTTTACTAAAGAAAAATCTCAAAATGACTTTTCTCCTTAAGTTATGTTTTTTGTCCTTGAAAACAGAACCCATATAATACAGGTGAATGGTTCCCTGAAGTCTTGGTTCTCTAACAAAAACCCCAAGCTGAGCATCAGACCTGGGCTGAAATCTACAGGCAGAGGCACAAAATCCCCAAGTTCTTCCTTGTACCACCAGCTTAGGGCTGTCCAGAGCACCAGACCAAAACCCATTGGAGACTTGTTGGTGGGAGATTAGTGGACAGGTCAGACAGAGCTCACAGACTTGTTGGTGGTGAGATTAGGTGATCCCAGGTCAGACAGAGCTCATAGACCCTGTTCTTTATAGAGAGAATGAGAGAGAGACAACAACCATGTGCCTGTGTGTACAAGAGCTGACCTTGTATTTTCTTGACCATAGACCAACCGTGCAGATTTTGCTTTTTGGGGGTGGGCTATATTGCCATTTTCTTTAGGAAATATTTGTTGGCATTTTCTATTCACGGTTCCATGCTAGATACTGCTGGGCAGGAGAGGAGGCGAACGCCAAGGTAAACCAGTGACAGGTCCTGCCATCAGAGAGCAAAGTAGGATGTGGGAGGTAAGACGAGTGTTTGGGTTACTGCAAGAGGAGGGGACTGAGAAAGTCTCAGATGAAAGGTGACAAAAATAGGCCACCAAGGTGACCTTGAGAACTGTGGCCCCGTTGGCAACTAAAAGATGCCCAATTATGACAAGAAAATTGCAGTGCCGCTCTGGGTGAAGTGGAGAAGCGGGTCAGGCAGGGTTTTCTTAAATGCTAATTACACAGAAGCTCTAAACATAAGGGACACATGTGGGTTTATCCTTTGTCCTTCGAACCTCTTCCATGTCAAAGCACTTTGTCAAAGCACTTTCAAGTGTGATGTTGTATTAGCACTTTCTGATAAAACTATGAAATAGCACGAATGATTATTCCCACTCGAGAGCAGATGGAGTACAAGCCAGAGCTCTAACTGCCTTTGTGCCATGCATGGTGATCACCAAGCGGTAACTCGGGTGGGGAAGTGGGAAAGGGAGTCTGGGGTAGATGTCCTGGGATCTTGGTGGAAGAGTCTGGATTCTGGTCATATAGCCTTCTAGGTTTTGTCAGCCCTTGTTCTGTAGGAGTGGGGAGAGAGCTTGCTTCAGAGAGGTTGAAGTGGCCATCCCTAGCATTGTCGTGCTTACTGAAGGTCTGAGAAAGAGAAATAAGATCATGCTGAGGGCAGAGGGGAAGATCCATAAAGGTCTCCCTATCCGGGAGGACATGTGCAGTAGCCTCTTTGGTACCTGTTGACATCTGGTCTCTTCCCCTCATTCTTAATTTCTAGCCAGGTGTCAAGTGGTCACATCTGATGTGTAACTTCTCAGGATTATTTACCTTTCACTTTGGATATCTTATTAGAAAAACACACCCATCCCAAAGCTAAGAAGTGATAGTGGTGGAACAATGGGCCATGGTGAGATGGAGGCAGCAACCCTTCCACTGTTTGTAAAACAGTGTCCTCCAGTGACAAAGTCATTCCTTTCCACCAAACATGTGATAAATATACAGGTGAGTAAAACTTGGGCATTTGAGGGAACAGTTGGTAATTCAAGCCTAGAGACTGCGAGAAAGGGCTAGAACCAGGCCAGTGGTATGGCCAGCCGTGGTTATGGTGAGGGTGAGGGGCCATAGCACTCAGGTGCCTGTTCTTGCTGACAACTTCCTCTGCCAATGTTGGTAAATTCCCATACTTGTAATTTCCACTGTTATGGCACTTGGTGCCCCAGTCATGCTTACTAGTTAATTTCACGTTTCTGATTGGAACTGCAGTGGGTGATCACGTCTATGGGTAATCAATACAGGATGGGTCTATTCTTGTCTTTACTTTACTTTCTGTCTTCTCTGTGCACACAGCTTCTTTCTCCTGAATGTGCCCAGCCTTCACATGGGCATCAGGGGGCATCAGAGGGCCCGGAAAGGGTTTCTGAAAGAAGAACACTTCCTAATTTGAATTTTATATAACACTTAGCTAGCACTTAAAACGCACTAGTCATTATTCTAATAATGTTTTATAAGCATGAATCACTCAAACTCACAACAATCAAAATCCTAAGAAGAAATAAGGAATAAAAAACTAAGGCCCCGTGAGGTAGAATAACTTGGTCATGGTCACACAGCTATCACATAGCAGAGGCAAGATTCAGATCCAAGAAGTCTTGGTCTGGAACAACTCTGCACAACACAAATAAGTTAGGAGAATGGGAGACACAAATGGTGAGCCCTGTATGTAATCTAAAATTTTCTAGTCATTACATTGAAAAAAATTAAAAATAGAGGAACTAATTTTAATAAATCATTTTCCTCCTTAACATATCTAAAATATTATCTTTTTGATACATAATCAATACTGAAAATTATCCTGATATTTCATTTTCTTTCTCTTTTATTAAGACTTGAAAATTATCCTGATATTTCATTTTCTTTCTCTTCTACTAACACTTCAAAAGTTGGTGTGTATTTTATACTTACAACACAGGTCAATTCAGAGGAGGTTCATTTGCAATGCGTGGTATGTGTGTACTAGTGACGAGTGGCTACTGTGCTAACAATGCTTCTTGAAGTCTTGCTTCACCACTGGGTTATGCTGTCCTGGGCCTGCACATGAGACTCAAAAGTGATAGTGGGGCTATTGGAAGGATTTCTGGATAGCAAAAGTGTGACCCTAATGCAGGGACATAGGAAGAAATGCAGTGGGAGACACAGCAATAACACCAGGACCCCCACATAAAGTGGAGCCACCCGAAGATTATAGTTTCCTTGAGAAATTGAAGAAGGCTCTTCATGGAGGTCATGGGTATTCTGAGAGCTGGAACACATTCAGGAGAGTGTTCCTGAGGGCTCCCCAAACCCTGTGTGTGCCACAGGTGCCCAGGGCACAGAGAAGAGCATTGCTCATTAAGAGACATCCCGATGCAGGAGCCACATCCATAAGGCCAACTCAAGCTCCAGCAAGAAGGGAAGGAAAATAGGAAGTCTTCAACTTTCTCTAGTAACTCTCGCGACATCGCTCCCATTGTCTTTTGTTAATCAGTGTGTTGTTACTTGTTTGCTTGTCTTCCATTTTGTTCTTCAAACGGATCAGATATGGTTTATAAAGACCATTGATTTAGGGGCAATCTGACATAAAAAACTGAAAAAATATGAGATAGAAGTTAAGAAAAGGAGCAATGAAAGGAATTGAAAATGAGGCCAGTTCAAAAAATGTATCCCTTATGGTCTCACCCGTTTGATAGAGATGGGCTGTATTGTATTGAGTGTGAGCTTCCTAGCAGCTTATGGGAAGGAGGGAAGCAGAATAAGTTATACTAATCACAGAGAAACCAAACAGAAACAAAGCAGGGGCTGAGGTGGAACATCATGATTTTAGACTCAAGGCCTGAGAGAGATTTTCCTCCTGGACTCCTTCTGGAGAAGAAAAACAACAACAATGAAACATTGCCTAGTGTCAATGCTACCCCCAGCAGCCCCTTAGGGACTATTGATGTAGTCCTTCCTCCCCACCCTCCTGCACACACACACATGCTGTTCTCTTCCTGTACCCAGAAAGCAACAAAGTGCTTGCTGGAAACTCAGCACTCAGGTGAACTGGCTTAATCTTGGACCAGTTTAAATGATTTGGAGCAATGCAGTTTCAGGGCGGGGACTACTGTGAGTTTGTCAAAGCCTGTCTGTTTCCTTCCTGGGCACTTAGCATGAGTACTTTTCCTGGCCTTCCCTGCAGCTGGGTGCAGCCTCAAGACTGACCACAAGCAGAAGTGGTCGGGAAGCAAGTATATTCTCTCTGTATCCCCTGTCCCCATCTGCTGTCTGAAAGGAGAAAGCTGTTGGGACCCAAGGATGGTAGAGCCACAGGGAGCAATAAGCTTGGGCTCTTGGCAGCCTGGTGGAAGGACACTCTGTCAGAAAAACCTTAACTGGACCGTGATGTAGATGAGAAATCATTCTGTTGTGTCAAGCAACCAAGAATTCAGGATTTATCTGCAAGAAGATCTAGCATTATCTTAACTAATACAATTCCCCATTGGGAAATACTCCTTAAACACAATTCCTCTCAACCAAGAGGAATTGAAAGGTTTGAGTGACACCAAGTTCAAGGTTATATTCCCTGACAACTACCAGGAGTGCAAATATTCTCTGTTGCAGGCAAGCGGGGTAGGTGTAGAGCCTTATGTTTTAACAGTCACCCAAGGTAGGAGTAAGATTAACATACTCTTGTCAAAATTGTGTCACCTTACAAGAACTCCTGCCTGAATAGAAAGCTCTTATATCTCCTTTTGGAGATAAGCCAGGATGTACCTGTGGGTAAGGCCAAGATTCTCCTCAAAAAGTCATTTTGGATCTATCTTAACACATAAGGAAAATGGTAATCACGGCCACATAACCTTATACAGTGAAATCTGCTGGAATAGTTTTTGCCTGAAAGAAAATTTAAAACAATTGTAACCCTCTGACTGTAGTAGCCAATAAAAACAAAACTAAACTAAACTTGGACAATGAACCTACACAAGTCCTCTTCTTCCTTTTTTTTTTTAATTTAAAAAACACTTTATTGACATATGATTTTAAAAATACTTCATTGAGGTTTGATTTTTTTTAAATTAAATCATAGCTGTGTACATTAATGCAATCATGGGGTACAATGTGCTGGTTTCATATACAATCTGAAATAGTTTCACCAAACTGATTAACATCGCCTTTATGGCATTTTCTTAGTTTTTTGTATTAAGACATTTATATTCTACATTTAGTAAGTTTCACCTGTACCCTTCTAAGATGCACCATAGGTGTGATCCCACAAATTACCCTCTCTCCACACTTCCTCCCCTCCTCTCCCTTGCCCCTTTCCCCATATTCTTACTGTACTGTACTGTACTGTACTGTAATGGGATTATAGCCTTCATATGAAAGCTATAGATTAGTTTCATAGTAGGGCTGAGTACATTGGATACTTTTTCTTCCATTCTTGAGATACTTTGCAAAGAAGAATATGTTCCAGTTCCATCCATTGAGGTTTGATTTTAAATCAAACCTTTTTGATCAAACTGAGGTTTGATTTTAAATCAAAACCTTTTAAAATCAAACCGAGGTATGTGAAAAGCTGTACATATTTAATGTACACAATGTGATGAGTTTGGGAATGAGTCTACACCCATAAAACTATTACCACTCTCAAGGCCATAAACACATCCATCACCTCCAAGGATTTTCTTGCCCCTTTACTATTATCATTTTTTTTGAGGTAAAAACACTTAATGTAACACCTATTGTCTTAGCAAAGTTTATAAAAATGCATTAGACTGAGTGATAGGCACAATATGGAATACTAGATCTCCAGAACTAATTTGTCTTTTATAACTGGAACTGTACCCTTTAACCATTTACTTTCGCCCACATCAACTCTCCCCCAGCCCTTGGCAACCATCCTACTTTTTGCATCTACAAGTGTGACTATTTTACATTCTCTCTGTGAGTGAGATCATACAGTATTGGTCTCACTGTGTCTGGCTTATGTCACTTGGCATGATGTCCTCTAGTTCCATCTATGTTGTTGGCAAATGGCAGGAATTTCTTCTTTTTTAAGGCTGAATAATATTTTATTGTATCCATATGCCATATTTTCTTTGACCATTAATTCAGGTGTTTGGGGAAGTAGAGTATGAAGTGTGAGATTTTTTTTGAAGCCCCAGGTCAAAATACTGGCTTCTCCATTTATTCACTGCTTTAAAAAAAAAAAAAAAGAAGAAGAAGAGAAGAAAAACTCTACTCCTCTTAAATCTGTTTTCTCATCTGCTTAGAAGGGGAATTTTAAAAGGTCCTTAATCTCACAAAGGTTGTTACAGTTTGTCAAAGCCTGTCTTCTCCCCTCCTGGGCACCTAGCAGGAGCACTTTTCCTGGCCTTCCCTTACGTTGTTTCCTTATCTTGGCTATTGTGAATAGTGGTATGATAAGCATGGGAGTGTAGTTATCTCTTGAGATTCTGATGCTGATTTAAATTCCTTTGGATAAATACCAAGGACAAAGTTAGAAGCCTCATACTGCTTGATTTCAAAATATTTTACAAAACTATACTAATCAAAACAGTATAGTGCTGGCATAAATATATGACACATAGACCATTGGAACAGAATAGAGAACTCAGAAATTAACCCAAGTATATAAGTTTAACTTATTTTGAGCCAAGAACACAAAATGGGAAAGGTTCTTCAATAAATGGTGCTGGGAAAACTGGATATCCCAAAAGAGTGAAATTAGACCCCTGTACCATTCACAAAAATCGACTCAAAATAGATTAAAGACTCAAACATAAGACCTGAAACCACAAAAATCTTAGAAGAAAACAGGAGAAAAGCTCCTCGACAGTGATGCAGACAGTACATTTTTGGATTTGAGACCCAAGGCACAGACAATAAAAACAAAAACAAGTGGGATTGCATCAGACAAAAAAATCTTCTGTGCAACAAAGGAAACAATCAACAAAATGTGAAGACGACATCTGGAATAGAAAAAATACTTGCAAACTATGTATCTGATAAGGGGTTAATATACAAATGACATAAAAGAACACATACAACTCCATAGTAAAAAATAAATAAGTAAATAAAATTACTTAAAAATAGGAAAAGGCTCTGAAGAGACATTTCTCCCAAGAAGACAGACAAATGACCAACATCAGTAATCATCAGAGCCGTGTAAATCGAAACCGCCATGAACCATGGCCTTATGCCTGTTAAGATGGCCATTATTAAAAAATAAGTGTCGGTAAAGATGTTTAGAAAAGGGAACTCACTCTGGCTAACTGTTGATGGGAATATAAATTGTTATATTCATTATGGAAAACTATATGGAAGTTCCTTGAAAAATTGCAGTTCCACAATCTATGTGTATGATGCTAAACAAACTTCCTAAAGTACTTATATACAGCATGTCTATAATGAAAACAGTCGTGTTTCTATAGTTCTTGCAAAGTATAAGCACATGAGTACCAGCTAAGATGGCAGAACAAGTGTTTCCAGGTGCCACACCCATTATACAAAGCAAGACAGTTATGATATTTATGGCCCAGGTCCTGGGGGCTGAACCCAGGTGGAAGTGGCACCTGCTTCCCCAGAGTAGCCCTGTGGACATGATCACTGGCAGGTGGGTGTTTCTGTTGTCATCACACTCACTGCCAAAGGAGTTTCAGGTTGCTGAGCCTTGCTGCTGTGCAGAACTACTTTCCTTCTCATGCGAGTTTGTCATTGAGTCATCTGCACAGCTTGGTGATCTGCCCAGGGATGAGCTCACAAATTCCTCAGATTCCAGTGAACAGACACGAGCAGCAGTGTTGAAAGGTCCAAGCGATGGGCCATGGCACTGGCTGGGGTCTGTTCCCGGCCCACGCTCCTGCTACGTGGCCTGGGCCAGTTGCAGGGGACACACTCAGCTGCCTTTAATCTCAACCTTCATCCCAGCTCCACAGGACCTCAGTCCCTTGTCCTTACAGCAGGTAAAGCCGAACTCCTATTGAAGGTTGAGAAATTCACCATGAAGAATTCTAGATTTGCGTATTTTACTCTCCTTTGAACCTTGAAGCGTAGTCATACATCATCTTGGATTGTCGTTTTGTGGCTTTCCCTTTTCTGAGAAGGGTTTAGGGTGGGTTGGAAGGAAGTGTGAGCAGATGCTTCCTGACTGTAGTGGTTGGGTCACTTGGGGTACCCGGGGGTCCCAGGAGCAGTGAAGTCTGTGCTCTAAAGTACTTTTCTTCACAGCTCTGGGCTGTGACCCAGGGTGCTGCTGAAGGACGGTCTCTATTCCTTCTCGCTCTCTGACAGTCCATGCTTCCCGGCTGCAAGACGCACGTGTGTCCAATTACTAGGTGCCCTGGGATACCCCTGGAGCAGTGCCTCTTTATTAGCTCATTAGAAAGCTCAGAAGCACCTGGGCGTGTTGTCAACCCACAGCTCAGCAGGTCTGGGGTGGGGCCTGAGTGCTGCACTTCTGACCCATCTCCGCTGCGGATCCCAGGATCACACTCCGCACAGGAAGGGCCCAGGGGATTGGGCCGTGTGCAGAGTGATATGTGGACAAGGGGTACGTCTGCGCAGGGTCACCAGAGGCTGCGAATGAGGGGTCTGTGGCAGGAGCAGTCAGCTTTTGGTCTGCTTCTAAATGCAAGAAGCATATTGGGAGGATGGCTGTGTGAGGCCTGAGCAGAACACCCCTGCTGGGCTTCCTTCCACTTACCTTGGCTTTCTGCTTTTGTGCCTTTGCTTTTATAATACAATTTTTTTTATAATACATTGTACCTTGTGTTCGAGTTAGGTGTTTAACCGTTCTGGGAGCATAAGCAAGCTGGCAAAAGGCACCTGACAGAAGAGCCTGGCCAGGGGCAGAGGGGCTGGGCTACACTCCGCACTCCCTGATGGGCATCTCAGGCCAGAGCCCAGCTTGTTCTTGTCCTCCCATCCTCCAGGGATGCCGACCAGGGGGACGCCTCCGCTGCTGGCGAGGCTTGACTCCTTGCATCCTGACACGTGCGTGTTTTCTGTTTTATAGGAAGAAATGTGTCTTGGCGGGAGGCCCACATTTCGTTCCAGCACATCCTTTTTACCAAAAGAGCCATCCTTGGAGCTGCCAACAGTGTTTACGAGAAAGCCATCCAACAATACTCTGGATGTGAGACCATGGCCTGACCGCAGACGTGGCCTTCCCCACTCTGCGTCCCATCCATCAGAAGGCCTGGCACACGGCGTTGTTGTCTTTATTTTTACCCCAGAATGTAAAGATGGTTTCTTTCATTCTTTCTTTCTTTTTATCCAGCTGGGAAAACTCCTGTCAGCGGATGCAGTGTCCTTTCCAGATTCAATATTATGCAAACTGCATATTGGCAAATGGAGTAAACAAATATGTGCGTGAAGCTTCTTGATGCACAGGGAGGTGGGGCTGTACCAGCCAGCACACAGAGAGACCTGCCCATCTGCGTGGGAGCTGCGGAGTCTCCTTTGCCAGCTCTCTCCTTTAGAACATGTGGCTGGAGTCGGACAGCCTGGGATGTGGGGCCATCACGATGCCCATCAGCAGAGGACAGCTGGCAGTCACATAGATCTTGGGGTGGCTGTAGGTCAAATTGGAGCTATTGCTGGCTGGGTGTGGGGGCTTCCCTGAGGCTCATGCCCTAGCCAGGCCTGTGGCCATTCTAGGCCCCACCTCTCCTTCTGCTCCACCTGTCAGGCTCTTTAGCTATGGGTGAGTTGCAGCATTTTTAGTTTTCAAATCTGTCTGCCCAGCCCAGAAAATGTGGACAGGAGTTCCACATGTTTTGAGTGTTTCTGGCAGAGAGAATGTGGCCAGGTCCTTTTACCACCAGAGACTTTAGTTTCCAGGAATGGAGAGTGTTTAAATGGGTATGAGGGACCAAGGCTTGTTTCAGCTCTGTGATTCTGCAAAGCAAATGAAGCTGGAAGCTTCTGTGCTGTGTTGATTGCCAACATGCTTCTATTGTAACAACACGGAGAAATTAAGTACCTGTTAAAATTCCTCTTCTAAGCAGATGAGAAAACAGATTTAAGAGGAGTAGAGTATTTCTTCCTTTCTCCTCTTCCTCCTCCTCTTCTTCTTCTAAGGTAGGCAGTGAATACATGGAGAAGCCAGCATTTTGACTCGGGGCTTCGAAAAAAATCTCATACTATTTTGCAAAATAGTACTACACTTCCCCAGACACCTCCGAATTCAGAAAACAAATAGGCAGAGGGTCAAGGGCATCCAAAGGTTCCATCTTCAAAGCCTGAAATGAAGTGTTTATCCATGTGTTCTCCATGTATCAACCTGTCCTACCATGGCCAGCTTGAATGTTTTTTCTTGCAGCTTTAGTGCCTTTGTTTGTAACAGGGAATCTGCCATTTGGGGAGAGCTGTATTGCCTATATGCTTGTTTCTTTGGAAAGATGGAGATAAGTATGTGCTACCTTGTGCTGAGACAAGAGCTCCTTCTCACCATCAGCTACCTCGTGGAATCTGGCTTTGCAGAAGCCTTTGCTCAAGCTCACTGGATTCAGTGGCCAACATACATGTTTGAAGGCTTAGAATTCCTGGGGACAAATATGTGCAGCCATGCTCACTGGGTCCCTGATAAATAAGGCACGTTTGTCTTTATTATGGTAGAAGGGAGATGAATTCTGAGATGTTAAGAGGAAATGACCCCGGGCCCAGTTTCATATCTCAATCAGGGTCCCTGGTGGCTGGGATGTGTGCTGCTGAGCAGATGGCTGTGTCATGGACATACTTCTGCTGGAGACAAGACTGAGATGAAACTGTATAACCCTCTGGTATGGGCAGCTCTGAAAAGTCTCTGCCAGCTCTTGTAAGAGGGATGCTGGGATGGAAGGTTAGTTAGACCACAGGAGGAAAAACTGAGGCCAACACTTTCTGTGTGTAGTGGTCGGGCATCTTTTTGTGGAGGCTGTCGATGAATTGGGTGCCTGTGATCTGAATTTTATCATAGGATGTATTTTGTATTTCTTCTTTGATTATTGAACTCCAAAAGGTTTTGGATCTTTCCTCTTTCTAGAATTTCATCGATGCCATTCTTTCTGGTAGGACAGTGAGGAAATCATTCAATCAAAATATTCTTTGGTCGTTCACTGTTCACTGTTCAGCTCCAAGGTCAATAAAATATTTCAAGAATAGGGCAGTGCCTGTGGCTCAAGGAGTAGGGTCCCAGCCCCATGTAACAGAAGTGGTGGGTTCAAACCTGGACCCGGCCAAACAAACAAACAAACAAACAAACAAATAACCCCCCCCAAAATCCTGCAAAAACCAACCAACCAAACAAAATATTTCAAGAATAACCCTTATAATACATTATAAGGGTAGCTTATTTGATTTCCCCCTTGCCCTTAAAACTTCTAAAAGAGGTGACAGGGACCCTCAAAACAGAGTTATATTGATTAATTTATTTAACAAGAAACACTAATGAATAACAACAAAAAATAAATAAACAATAAATAAACACTAGATGGAGGTGCCTGTGGCTCAAACGAGTAGGGCACTGGCCCCATATGCCGGAGGTGGAGGAGTTTTTAGTCCTGACTAAAAACTGCAAAAAAGAAACACTATAAAGGATCATGTAATTGGCAATATCGTTCTCCACACCACACTGCCAAAATTCCTCCTGTTTTGTGTGTTTCATCTGGCTTTCTATGGCAGAGTACATGGTGGATGCACTGGTGCCTCACACTGCCATGCTTGCTGCTTGGAGATGGCTTTTCAACTATGCTTCCATGTCTCTCCCGTCCATGTAAACACACACAAACACAAGGGAACAACCAACAACTTGAATGAGCTTGGAAGCAAATTCTTTTCCAATTAAACTTCCAGATGAGAACACAGCCCAATGGACACTTCAGTTGCAACCTTATGAGACCCTGAAAAGAGGACCCAGCTAAGCTGACCCATAAAAACTGGGAGATAATAGATGTGTTTTTTTTAAGTCAATGAATTGGTGATAATTTGTTTCATAGTAATAGAAAACAGATACACACCACTCATGGATTCTTGGTCACCTGCACTGTGAGGGTTCAGAACTGCTACTTTCAAGTCCTCTTGTGTGTCACCTGTAATACATCTTATGCATGTTCTTGACAATGCAAAGCTAGGCAACATGATAAGAGAAAAATAAAAAGTACCATGGGATTTGAGATTGATAGTAGTTAACATTTGTGTGTATAGGCTACGTATCTTTTCTGAAATCCAGATCTGAGTACCTGCTAATATATCTTCACTTGGTGGTTCCACCTCAAATTAAAAAAAAAATCCCAAATTGAAGTACTCCTCATCTTCCAAATCTGCTGCATCTCTAATCATTTTCTGCTTTAGGAAATGGTACCCCTTCTCTGTGAGCCTGGATTCCTATGTTGTCCCCACTTCCCACAGCCAATTGTTCTCTGTTCTTTTGCCTGAAAGAAATGGTTCTTGGGGATTCTTGATCTCATGTCATGATACTACCAATTTCCTATGAGTTCTAGGCCATTTTAAATCATCCCTCTGAGCTTCTGTGGGGCCTTTGTCCTTGTATCAAGGGCCAAGGGTTTCTTTCATCTGAAAGGTCAGAAAGGCCTAAGCCTTAGGCCTAGATAACAGATAAGACAAATCACAAGGGCACTGGAAGTTCCCAGAGCCTCTCTTGGCTTAGTTCTCTGAACACAAGAGGAAGGAGGTAGCCTTTTGCCCTGAATCAATGTCTCCTTGCCTTTCCTTTCCAGTCTATTGAAACTGCAGCATTAAGGATTCAGAGCAACGATATACAAACACTGTTTTATACTTAATGGCATTTGGTTAGCATGTGGGTAAAGCCACCAAAGGTTTATTTAGTAAGGACGAGCTTCACATCCTTACTGAACCTCAGCACAAATAGACTTCTCTTGACGAATCATAGGTCAAAATGTCCCCCAGTGTCAGCATTATTTGTCAAAATTAAAAGTCATGGGAGCTGTATTTTCAAATGTATATAATGAAAAAAAGGTGTTGCCTGATAAGACCACAAAGCAGAAGTCCAGAAATAGAGACTGTGCTTATCTGTGAAAAAGTGATGAAAGATCACTGAAAAATGTCAATTGGGAAAAAAGGAAGAACCAGCCCCATACAAAAAAGTTAAAGGGATAAGAGGGAAAGACAAACCATGAAGTCAACCCATAATATAATGGGTGCTTAGTAAGTAAAGATCAAAGCGAAAGGAAACGCAAAAGAGATGCAAGATAGGGCCAGAAACAAGGCCTGCGCTCACCTCCTATGCTGTAAGTTCTACCGTGTTTGACAGAAATGCACAGAACATCCGGTCCTAAATTTTCCAGCAGCTGGTGAAGAAGGACAGAGAGTCAGTTGCATGCACAGCTGCACCTGACCCAACAAACAGCAGAATAACTCCTCAGACGAGCCAAACGAGTTCTGGTTTTGAGTCTAGAGACAAAAGCTCTTCTTGGAGGCAGGTGCAAGGGAGCAGGGTGACATGGCAAAATGTGCTCTGTAACATAAACACACTGCAGCCAGTATAAAGTCATTCCTTACAGCATGCCTCAGCTTAGGCTGTGGCACTATGCCAAAGAGAAGCCCCTGAAAGCAGTCCATCTGGGATCACCAGACCCAGTGCCACGTCCTGGTTCTGCGCGCATTCCGGTTTGATCCCAGGGAAGAGCTCAGCCTCTGGAGGAAAGATGCAGTTCTATTCCCCGCATCAGCAGTGTTTCTTTCCACACTGAGCAACAGTGAGTTTGATGTTCTTTCACTGCAGGTTACACGTTACTTTCTGAAGATGGTCACCCTGGCCAGAGAGTGGGGCATGAGCCACTAAAATCTGTTACTCTGATGAGTATAGTGACCTGCACAATTGTGGGTGAAAAGATGTACCTGTGTGTAGACCAGGGTTCTCTAAATTATGGGCAAAGGAGCAGCTAAAGCCCCTTAAAGCTATTTATTTATATATATGTCTTATATTTTTATGTACAATGTATATTATAAATTGGTGAACATGTAAAAGGCATTTATTATTTCACTGTATTTTTCAACCTGACTAATGCTGGCATAGAAAAAGGTTATTCATTTTCTTTCTTTCCTTTTTTTTTTTTTTTTGCAGTTTTTGGCTGGGGCTGGGTTAGAACCTGCCACCTCTGGCATATGGGGTCAGCGCCCTACTCCTTGAGCCACAGGCACCACCCAAAAGTTATTCATTTTCAAATAATCATTTTAAAAGATATCTGACTTCTAAACGTTTATCAGTTGATTCTCTTTTCTAGACAGTCATTTCATCCTCAAATGGCAATAACTGCATCTTCTTATTTCTTGAGGTGAAAGATTCTTTTATTCTTTTCCTTTTTTGACCTTATGAGTCTGTCTCCTCTGACTTAAGCAATACGGAGTTTTAGATTTTTTTGCCCTAATGTTGAACTTCCCTTGCATTCCTGAAACAAACCTGCTCCCTTAGGGAGCATTATTCTTTTTACTTGGCACGACCAGTTTGCTA
Source organism: Arctocebus calabarensis (assembly GCA_963573935.1). Lineage (NCBI taxonomy): Eukaryota > Metazoa > Chordata > Mammalia > Primates > Lorisidae > Arctocebus > Arctocebus calabarensis. The sequence goes on from CAUYON010013752.1 coordinate 67,224, forward strand.
TGGTTTTATTGGTGTGTCACAAGGCCATATACCCCCCGGCACCCCTGCTGAGAATATTAAGACGACTGTCACACAGGAAGAGGCAGGCTTTGAATGGAGTGAGGGAAGGATATTTTCCTCTGAGAGCCCTGAGACTGAGATCATGGGACAAGGTGTCATGTCGCAGTGTGTGACTGAGACTGACACCTCCTAGATGCAGCCACTTTGACAAGTCCAGATGTTGTAGAGAAAACATCCTGGCATGTGAAAGAAAGGCTGTGTAAGAAAACGGCGGACCTGAACTCAGACGTCAGTGGTGGGTCCTGAGAACTTCTGTAGGACTAACCTGGGTGGTGCATGCCTCATGCACCTGTTGGTAATGGAGGTCCAGAAGCACCAGCCCACTGGTGCTGGTGTCTGGGCCAATGCTAAGCTTTGATTCACGGACCAGGATGACCCCTGAGGCTGCTGGTTTATATGCTTTCAACAGAGACCTGGTGCGTATGTGTATGTACGCGTGTTCCAAGAATAACAGCAGCAGTACACTTGGCCCTCTGGTGGACTGATGAGATTTTCTAGCTTTTTTCTTTTTATAAAACTAGTAACCAGCACCGACTATTTGTGCACAGTAAGTGTCCTTGAGAGTTTTGGAGTTTTCAGTGAGAGTGGTGCCCAGAGGGAAGGAAAGGAGGCGTTCTGGTGGGCTGGGTACTAATACTTATGTAAATTTGACTGCAAAGGTTATGCTAACTTCTTAAATTGTTTGCTGGAGCTGCCACAACGAAGTGGCGTAGACAACAGAAATGTGTCTCCCCACGGCTCTGGAGCTGGGTATCTGAGATCAGAATATTGGCAGGATTGGCTTCTACTGGGGCCTCTCTGCTTGGCTGGTGGCTGGCTGGCTGCTCACTGCGTCCTTCCATGGCCTTTGCTCTGTGCTTCTGTGTCCAGATTTCCTTTTGTCACAGAGCTCATCCTCTGACCTCATTTTAACTGAATCACCTCTTTAAAGCCCAGTCTCCAAACACAGTCACACGCAGAGGTGCTGGAGGTTGGGGGGTGGGGGGAACAAACCAGCCCGTAACATCAACCCTATTTTTTATCACCAGGTTGGAAAAGTGAAAAACAGCGTTTATCTAAACTTTTTGCTTTTATAGGCAAATGACATCGCACTACAACATTGTTGTGTGTGTGTGAAGAAACTTTTTCCAAATTTTACATTAAAGGTTATGCTAACTTCTGAAATTAGTTGGCAAACTTTTCACCTTTTTTTAATGCTCTGTAACAGATTGTTCAGGCCCACAAAGCCTGACCTGGAACTATTGGGATGAGATATGTTTCTGAATTCAGAACATTTGGGTTTTTGGAAAGATGATAAGTTACATATAGGTCCCTTTATATTACATATCTTGCCCAATGGGGTCTGGGACAGGATTGCATAATAAAGCATATTAATATTTCAAAATGTAATATGTAAACAATAAATGGATTTAAGATAAATATCCTCATACAAATTTAGGTCAGATTTTGCTGGTAAATAAATTTCAGTCTGATTTTTCCTTCAAATGTTTTAGGAGAAAAAACAAACAAACTTTCCATAGAGTTTGAGATTTCAGAATTATAACTAAAGGATTGTGGATTAGGGTAGCATTGGGATTCTTTTTCCCTTCAGAACATGTAAATTTTACCTGGATGTAGCTTGCTTTAAAAATAAACTATATGTTATACACACATATATACATTCATACACACATAAAACATACTAACTTATATAGTGACTATGAATTTATATATCAGCTTGCCTGGGCTAAGGATGCCCAGGTAGCTGGTCAAATGCTATTTCTGGCTGTGCCCATGAGAGTGTTTCCAGGAGAGACTGGCATTGGAATTGGTAAAGCAGATCACTCTCACCACTGTGGGTGCCCCTACTTTGGCCCTGGGTCCTTGGGGAGAGCAGCATGGCAAAGAAAGGGGACCTGTCTCAGCTGGGCCCCTCTCTTCTCCTGCCCTCAGACCTTGGTGCTTCTGGTCACTGGGCCTTTGGATTTGGACTAAGATTTACATCATCAGCTCCCAGGCTTGCCGAGCCTTGGACTCATGCAGGTTTTCAAGCCTTCCAGCTTGGACTGGAATTACACTCCTGACTTTCATGGCCCTGCAGTTTAGAGGCAGAGATTTTGAAACATCTCATCCTGTGTAATCACTTGAGCCAATCCCTTATAATATTAATAGTAATTCTTCTGTGTCTCTAGATCTATATTATTGGAGAATCCTGACTATTGCACATGTATGTAATATACACATATACGTACTTACATACAGTCTGTTGTAATTTTTTCACGTTGTCTACTGTAAACGAACTAGTTATGTTGTGTAGTTCTTGAATCAATTTTTCTGATTTACAAATTTTCTAGAAACTTTTTTCTCATGCCAATTTTTGAAGTTATTAGCAGGATTGCAATAGTATTCAGTGTTTGAGGGTAAACATCTTAACTTTAAATATAAAGAATTTAAATGTGATTAAATCACATTTTTATTTCTTTTTTCTTAATTATATCAAGTATATATTTTTCTGTTTCTTAAAAATGTCAACTCCCAGAATTATTCATTTCTGGAGATTTCATTCTAGGAACCACTCATTTATAAAATCTTTTTTTTTTTTTTAATTCCTCATGTTTTTGTGCTCTGTTTTTGACTTCTTGAGGTAGATGCTTAGTTTATTTATTTAATTCCTTTTTGAAGGAATAAAATCCAGCCTCAGAATTTTTCTCAGCACCACTTTGGTCTCATTCTGTAAGTCAGATGTGTAGTATAACCTTCAGGCTTAATTAACTCTGAAGGTGGGTGTTTCCACCCTTTCTGCTGACCCCATCCTTTTTTGTCGTCTTCAGAACTCACTATTAATTTCCCTTTTCTTTTGTTTGTTCACCCTCTTTCCTTGATTGTAATCCTTTCCACTGGTTTTAACAATTTTTTTAAAACACATTAGCATTCTCTCCTACTAAAAATCTCAACAAACAAAAGCCTTCCTTGGGTTCTGCACTCTCTTTCACAGTGGAGATGTCAAGAGCTGTGGAGGGCAGCATTTGACTTTGTGTCTCTTGCAGGTGGAACGCTTTCTGTAGGATCCATCAGTGGCAATGGCCATGTGCAGCTGGAGTAGAGAGAAGGTCAGTGAAAAGGAAGAAGTCGAGAGAAAGAAACTGTGCGACCAAGAGGTCTCACTGTTGAGTTAGGATCCTGGCTTCATCTAAAGTGCTGGAAGGACTCAGAAGGGGAAACGTAGAGGAAAAAGATAAGAAGGCAGATGGGGTGGGAAGGAGGGAGAGTGTATAAAGCTACTTTGTGCCATCACCAGAAGAGTGGTGGTTTGGTGGTGAGGGTTTTTTTTGGGGGGGTGGCGGTGAATTTTTGTCCTTTCAAAAATAATATCTTGAGATGAAATTCGCAGAAAATAAAATTTCCCATCTTAAAATGAAGGATTTAGTGGCAGTTAGTGCATTCACAGTATTGTGCAGTCCCATTTCTACCTTGGTGCTCGTGTGAGCAGAGTGTCCTGCCCCTGCAGCCCTCCCTGCCCCCTTTCCACGTGGCCCCTCGCAGCTGCCAATCTGGATTTATATCTTCTGAGTGTTCCACATAAATAGTATCATACAGTGTGTGATCTCGTGTCTGACTTCTTACCTTAATAGTGTGGGGACGTTCATTAATCTGCATTCTAGCATATGCTTGTGTTTCATTCCGTTTTGTGAAATGTATTTATTTCTTACTTTGATAAAACCCTACAACATAAGATTTGGCAACTTAATGTTTACATGTATGGTTCAGAGGTACTGAATATACTCATAATTATTTACAATGCTGTGTCATGCTTTTGTTTTCGGTTTGGTTTGTCTTTTTAGGAGAGTATGGTTTGCCTTGATTCTGTCTTATTTTTCTGTTTTCTCTTATTTATGCCTCCTTTGTGGTGATTGTTTTGCTGTTTTCTTTCTGTGTAGTCTGTATTTTCTGATTTCCTTTCTGGAAATCCATCCCTCCCGCCCTTCCTTCCTACCTTCCTTCCATTTGTTTTTTTTTTTGGTAGAGTCTCACTCTGTGACCCTTGTAGAGTGCCATAGCATTGTAGCTCACAGCAAGCTCAAATCTTGGGTTCAAGCGATCCTCTAGCCTCAGCCTCCTAAATAGCTGGGACTACAGGTACCTGTCACAAAGACCAGCTAGTTTTAGAGATGGTCTCACTCTTGCTCAGGCTTGTCTCGAATTCCTAAGCTCAGGCAATCCAATAGCCTCAGCCTCCCAGATGCTAGGATTACAGGCATGAGCCAACAAACGCAGTTCTTTCTGGAAATTTCAATGGAATATAAACTCTTTAAAATTCCATTAATAGTTATAATAATATAATTAAATACCTTGTATATCATTTTTTATCAGTGTCAAATATCTATTAATTCTCTGCTATCTAACATTTAGAGAGATACCTGTTATTACTTCCTATAATAACACCCTCTTTTTCCCCTGACCTGACCCCTGTTCTGGTGTGTATGTTGATAAACAATTACTTCATGCTAAGTTTCTTATTGTTAAATCGACTTCCTTTTACATTATGTAGATTCTACTAGGGCTTATCTATGACACTCGTGTTCTGGTTTGTAGCTCTACCTGTCACAATTATATAGAACCAGTTTTTAGTGTAAATATTTTCAGTGCTTACCTGGAAAAATAGGAAGAAAAGGATTGGAGAGAGAGACAAGAATTCAATGACCTTTTGGTCAAGAGACCTTGACTCTAGGCCCAGACCAAACCCCTGGTCCCTCATGGGAACTTGGGGAAAGAGTATTTTCTTTCATCTTAGCTTTCTACATTCAAATAGATAAACTAGATAAAAATGACTCCCATGTCAGCCATGCCTGGACTTTAGCCACCACCCATCTTAATCGAGAGGCAGAGCCTGTGGATTCTTTCTATCTTCCTTGCCCAGGGTTTCTTTCCTGCTCAATTTTATTTTTCCTGCAAGATCCATAAGACTCTTCCAAGGTAGCATTTCATTGATCTTGGATAACCGGCTCATGAATACTATCTCAGTCCATCTTCTGTTGCTATAAGGTAATAGTACAGACTTATTTATTTAGAAAATTAAATTTATTCCTTACAGTTCTGGAGGTTGGGCAGTCCAAGGTTGAGGGACCACATCTGGTGGAGGCCTTCTTGTTATATCTCAACATGGTGCACAGTGCGCGTGTCAGCTCATGTCTCCCTTCCTCTTAGGAAGCCCCCAGTCCTGTTGTGGGGGTCCTACCGTGATGACCTTACCAAATACTAATTACCTCTCAAAAGTCCCACCTTCAATCAACATATGAATTTGGGGATAAAATTTCTAACACATGACATTTGAGGGATACCCTCAAATTCTAGCAAGTCCAGTGTGTTAAGGGTCAAACACTTTCCTAGAAGCACTCCAGGTATTTTTCTAGGCTTTTCAATATGTTTGTATTTTCTCACATATTTATTCTGATTGATATATGTTTGAGAAGTTTCTTGGAAATAATCTGCAGACGTGCTAGAAGGTTGGCATACTCTGAGTGGGGACTTCAGAGGTCTCTGGCTTCCCTTTATCTCAGTGGTGTCCTAGCTGGTTTCAGTCCCTTTAGGAGACGTAGCAATGATTGGATATACCAGGTGCCAATGGCACTTGAGATGTTTCTGCTGGATGCCACAGGGTCTCATTATGAGTGGTGCTGCGTTAATGAACTCCTCTCATCCAGGTTTGTAGGCTCCATGAATGTAAGATAGCTCTTAATTCTTCCTTAAGGAAAGTACTTGAGCCATGGGACAAAAGCTTGAGTTCATATTTGGCTTGCAATATTTCAATGTTTGGTTGTTTTTAAGAGTTTAAGAAAACATATAGGCTTGGAGCCATTGGATTTGATTTGTTAGTTTGGAGTTCTTTTTTTTTTTTTTTTTATGAAGTGTGGGTTTGTGTGTGTGTGTGTGGGGTGCTCATGGACCCATTTATGCTATGTAACTTTACACTTGGTGGGTGCATCTCACACCAATACACCATAAGTATGGTCTGCAGCAATCAGCATCGGCGTCACAAGTTTGTTTGAAATGCAGATTCTCAGGTCTTACTCCACACCTACCAAATCCAAAACTGAGGCTGGGGCCCAGCAATCTGTATTTCTGCAAGTCCTTCAGAAGATTACAGTACACATTAAAGGGTAAGAACCGCTGATTAGAGATGATCTAGTCTAGCCTTCTCAATCTGCATATAAGGTACTGAGACCCTCCTGGAGGAGAAGTGTAAGTGATTTACCTAAGATCACACATGGGGTCAGATAGAGGATTAGATCCCCGGCACTACACATGGAGATAGTCAATAAATTAGCTTTTTTTCCTCTTGTGTCTGTCTCTCCCAGGGGCATCAGTGCATAACCAGCTGGGGGCTGTGCGGAGGTTTCTTCATGCTCTTTTTCTCTCCTCAGTTCACACACAACCCACAGAAAGACCCCAGCCACCTGCTGCTAACTCACTGTGTATCCAAGAGCAAGCCACATTGACCCTCTTGGCCTCAGTTTCCCCACTGTCAAAATGAGGATATGAAAAATTGGCCTGGTTCTCCGAGATCCCCTTCAGTTCTGACTTTCTAAGGCTCTGTGACAGGCTGTGACATACACACATCTGCGGTCGGCTATCAGCGGCCATCTGGCAATTAGAGGGCTCTGAGGCAGCTAATCCCACTCTGAGCTGGATTAAAGCAGAAGTTTAAAACATGGAGATAGGCAGGTGATTTCGGTGTGAGTCTTTGGGTCCTGCTGTCCCTGGCAGCCTGGAGATGGAGGATGGAAAAGCTGATTTCCTCCCTTATCTAGCTTGGGAGGCTCAGCGGAGCTGGATCAGCTTTTCGGAGGGGCACCCTGTAATGAGAGATGTGCCCGGCTGCAGGAGGTGCCAGGTGGGCCGCAGGAGCTGAGCCCCCACAGTGCAGGACATGGGTGTGCTGGATGAAGGAGGACAGAGCCAGCCAGGTTCTGCGTGCTGTGCTGAGTGGCCAGAAGCAGGTGCAGCACAGAACTGGGGCATTGAGGCTGGAATCACTTTGGACCACAGCTCCCAGATGCCATAAAGGGCCTTGGGGTGGTAGCTGACAAGCTCTCCGGCTCCTCTGGGGTGTCCTCTCATTAGGCAACATGGTCAGAAACCAAACCCATGTGTTTGTTCATAGCCTGAGGAGATAATTAACTTATCTCCACAGAGGGCCTTGATTACATTCCTAGCATGAGCAGAATGAGAAGTCTGAACTTGGAAACGCTGCTGGTGGTGGGGTGGTATTTGCAATGGTTGGCTGAGGAGTCGTTTGTTCAGAAATTGGGCGGGTAATCAAACAAATGCCTCTTTTCCTAATTGTTGATAAAAATCAGCTACTATGGCAGATCCAGAAACTCACTACTGAGACAACACATTACTTAAGGTGAGCATGCATCTGAATATGTTAGGATGATCTAAAAACATTTCACATAGCTCAAGTTGAAAAACAAACTGTGCCCATTGTGAATTTTACACAGGGCTAGGCATAGGGAGTGTGAGTGACTGCCTGAATTTTGGGGCTGGTACTATTTTTAGGAACCACCTTTCACAAAGAGTTACTCAGGTTATACGTCTTCTTGAGCACCTACTGTATACAGCTCAGTGCTCGGTGCTATGGGGCTGCAGCAGACAAGTTCTCTACCTTTGAGGAACTTATTGCTCAACCTAATAGATGGTAAAATATCCTCCATCCCTGAGTTGTACAGTTTATTCTGTGAGGGTCGTGGGTGTTCCATGGATGAAGTCAAGAGTGAACCAGAAAATAGTAGCTAATGCTTCTCAAGAGCTTACCCATGCCAGGCACAGCGCTAAACGTTATCCCACTTAATTCCTCCAACAATTTTGTGAAGTAGCTGCTATTATTATTCTTGTCTCATATATGAGAAAACTGCAGCCCAGAGAGGTTAAGTATCTGCACCAAGATAGGTAAGCAGAAGAACCAGAAGGCGCACGGAAGATCATGGCTGCCTCACCCTGACCAGTGCCCCCAGCCGTGCTGCCTCTTGCTGATGCTGGACACGCTGTGTTGGTTTCTGCATCCCAGCTTCAAATGCTTCTGTCTCACTGCATAGCTTTCTCCTTCTCATCATTCGGGCCTCTTTTAAATATCCACTCCTCCCAGAGACCTCTGTTGGTTAACCAAACTAAAACAATCCTCTCCTTCTTCATTTTTGAATCATTTGTTCTATTCACTTTTTGTTGTATCTGCTATTATCAGAAATTAAATTATGTGTATATTTCTTCCCTTGTTTGTTGTTCAATTGACTCTTACCAGGAGGTAAGATGATCAGGAATCCTTGGATCTTGCCTTTCTTGAAATACTATAATATTTAACTGTCCACCAATTTAGTTAGGTCATTTAGGGGCTTTTACTCCCACCTCCCACAAGGATGCTGAAGCTCAGAGAGCTGAAATGACTCACTCAAGTTCACACACCCAGTCAATGGCACAAGTGGACTTTCACCATGGATGGGCCTTCTGAGGCCTGGTCCAGTGTTATGTTTCCTGTACTAGAAAGATTCATCCCTTGTGACACACAACCACCAATCTCATCCATTATTTTAAAGTTTTGTAAAGCACAGAAGTCTCTGACTCCACCAAGAACACCGACTTGAATTTCTTCTGATTTCTTTTACTGCATCCTTCTCCAAAATTTCAAGCCAGGTGGGTCAAAAGAAGACAGACCTGCTTGATGAGAAATTAGATTTTGATGATTTGAGATACAGCAAATGGTGAAACAGAAAGAATAGACTATTTTGTCATTTGGCTTATATGCTCGCCCCTCCTCCCCCCATAGCGTTTCATTCTGGCTATAAAAATTCCTAAAAAGATATGATACATAAATAAAAAGTTAAAGGAAGACAGAAAAACTAGCTGCAAACATAGCATGGTCCAGGAACAGGACAGTAATGTAAACATTAGAGATTTAACCACAGTGAATTGGACACAATTCAGGCTGTATGTTTTCTAGTATGTGTTAACAAAAGAAAAAAATAAAACTCGACTGTTACATAATTTAAAGTGTCTTTCCATGAAAACAGAACATTTAGGGGAAAAAAACAGCCATTTTGGTTTTTAAACCAGAGGTTAATGCATTTTGCTATGTATTAACACTTTGCCCAATTTGGGGGGAGAAAAATAAGGATCTGCAGTATACATACCAATGCAGTCTCTACACAAATGTTTCTAATTCTTTTATTTGCACTCATGTATTAAAAGTATAACTCTGGAGAGCAATAACGATATCTTTATTTATGCAAAATAAAACTCTGGAATGGAATACCAAGATCATGCCCCCTCCGCGAGAACCTTCCAAAGTGGTTCCACCCACGCCCTGACTGCACAGCTGCGCAGCGCGGCAGGTGCGCGGGCTGCCCCGCCCCCCCCATTGCCAGACGCTGCCGCCGCCATCTTGGAAGCGGCCACGCCAGCCAAGGCAATGCAAAGGATAGTGTCCCGACCTCCGTGAAAGGAGGGTGGAAGTGGCTGAGCAGGGTCTTCTCCTCTGTTGAGAGATGTCAAGCTCTTAGCTGGCCGATGCGGAGAAGCCGAGATGCCGGGAGTAGCCCAGGCGGCAGGTGAGAGGGGTCCAGTGGTCCAGACAACCTGCGGGTCGGGCCTCCCCCAACTATCCCCTCCTGGCCCACCCTTTTGTCCCCATATTCTGTCATTTCCCTTTCTAGGCTGCCTCGTCTTTCAGGCAGCTGGCCTCATTCTGAGGCGCACAGGACCCTGCCAAGGAGCAAAATCCCCGAGCTGGGTTCTGAGACCACCTTCTACAAGTGGCTCGCTGTAGTGATCTTGGGCCTAGGTCCCCACGAAGTTTCTATCTGCGAGGGTGCCTGGAAGTGAAGTACAAACGCTCTGGGGTACCTGAGCCCCTAGAGTGTAATTCTGAGTCTAGGACTTGTCCAAAGCCCCAAGGTGTTAAGTTGGTATAATTTCCCCAAACTTGCAAGTAGAAAGAACCATGTAGGATGCGTATTAACGGAAAGGATACCTAGGTCTTTCTCCTGGAGAGTTGATTCAGTGTATTTGGGTGTGGTTCAGGAGTCTCATTTTAACCCGCCCGGGTGATTTGTAGGATTGCAAGTTTGGGAAAGGCAGTGTTGTTGGTTCTGATGTTACTAAGTGCTGAAGGTTGAATGAGGTCACGGTCTAGTGGCTAAACAGATATAGATGCAGAGTGCTTCACTGGGGGGTCAGCAGGGAAGGCTCCTCCTCAGGGCAGGGTCCCAGGGGCCTCAGAATGGGCCCAACTCCACAAGGGCAGGGATCCACAATCAGGAGCCTTTCTACATGGTACATTATACATGGAAAAATACGGTAATTTTTCTTGAAAGGAAAGCATCTGGTGGAGTGTTTCTCAACTCTTCTGAGTGTATGACCTTTTCGATAGCAATAAAAACATCACCCTTCCATTGAGAATTATTGATGCACAGAAAATGGATTCTATGTTCTAAATATGCCCATTAACTAGGACAATTTTACTTTCCATGGATTGTAGTAAAAATAGGTACAGCTTTATTTTTCAAGTTAAAAATTAAACTATCTCATTTCTCAGAGACCCTGATACACCCGTTCCACGGAGCATGTTCTCACGTGTTACTGGACAGACATCAGGGGAATAACTGATGTAGGCAAACAGATGTTGAAAACTATTTGGGCGAAAAATTTGATAAGGAACAGGATATTTACTTAATCTCACAGTATCTCTCCCTCTACTATTACAAGGAATTAGGACAAAGGAAAAATAGTAATTTTATGATAGATAATACCTCACTTTAACCAAGTGAACAAAGTTACCGCTGTTTATGGGGCAACTTATTATGTGTCTCTCGATGAAATCCATTGAGACGGACAACCATCTCTGGTATTTCTGCCAAAAGTGTGAAATCCAGATACAACCACAAGAAAACACCAGGCAAAACCAAGTTAACCCTATAAAATAACTGACTTGTACTCTTCTAAAAGTGTGAAAATTAGACCGAAGTGATGTTTCAGTTTAAAGGAGATCAGAGAGGCGTGGCAGCTGACAGCAGTGTGTAGTACTGGATTAGCTCCTGGATGAGAATTTTTCTCATTCGGTTCTCTCTCTCTCTCTTTTTTTTTTTTCTGTAGAAGCTATTCTTGGGACAATTGGTAAAATTTGAACAAGATTATATAATATTAAATATTATTTTCCTGATGTTGATAATTTTATTTTATAGGGTATCCCAAAGGTGGCTGTACATAGGAAAATTTATGAACTCATATATTTCATAATATATTTAATATTTTTTATATGTTTGTATTCATATAGCAACACATACGGAAGTGTTTTGTAAAATTTTGTAGTATTTTGTAAGTAAAGGTCCATTTAGCTACAATTTCCCATTTTCCTTAAGTTTGTATGTATGGGGACCTTTGGGGACATCCTGTAGTTATGTAAAAGAGTGGCCAAAAATATACACTGAAGTTTTGGGGGTAGTCATCATAAATTTGCAGCTTCTTCCATATATTTATATATATATATGTATATTAATAAAATACACTTATATATGCATATGTATAAAATACATACATATATACATATATTATGTATACACACTGTGTAATATGTGAATATAAAAGAGAGGGAAGGGAAGAATGTGGCAAATGTTAACCATTATCGATTCTGAAGAATGATATCTGGAGTTCCTACTATTCTTCTTGCAATTGTTTTTCTGTAAATTTGAAATCATTTAAAAATAAATAGATACAGTCATCCCAAGGAATGAGCGATATAATTAGCTGGTTTTAAGGGATCCTTGGCTAAAAGCCTGCAACTCCATCTACAGGTGGGAGGGAGGTCTGTAAGCGTCAATTAGGGGTCAGGCAGCATTTTCACTGACAATATTCGCCATTTCCAGGACATTTTTTTTTCATGATGCTTTCTTTTTAATTGACTTACTTTGTAAAGTCATTCTGTCTTTCTACCAGGGTCCTGTCTCTAACTTTTGTTGTGATAACATTCCTTTTTAGCATAGAGGTAAGAATGACATTCAAAGAAGGATTTCAGTATTTTTCACCTTAAAATATCCTTGTTAATTATCAGCATCATCCATTGGTTCTTTATTACTGTTATTTATATCTCACTGGGAGGATTTCCACAAGCATCTTTCAGTTGCCTTTCATCACCTCTTTTTGATATATTTTCTTTTCCTCTGCTTTTTCGCCCAAGTTTTTGTACTTTATTTTATGCCGACAGTTTTATAAGGAATGGTTTTAATAGGTACATGTTGTAAAATGGAAATATTTTACTAGGATATTACATAAAATACACAGGAGAAGCTAGGGCATAAATTATATTTTTATTGTAAGATTTTACTGCAAATAAGTTCACATATACAATCTTTTATTTATGATAAGAGAAAATTCTTTTTACTTATAGCTGCTTTTGAATTTGGTGCTTTAGTGAGGAAGCTTGTGTGTCGCTACATAAAAGAAGGTTCTGTTTTGATGAGAAATGAGTCTCATATTTTGGAAATGTTATTTTTCTTGTCGACTGTAGGGAACATGAAAGTAGGGAAGGGATTTGATGTTTGTCCTGGTAGATGTCAAGAGGTGGTCATCCTCTGATGAGAAGAAAAGGTTGTGCTGCTCCCCAACACGTGCAGAGAGGGGTCATCCTTCAACAGGGCCTCAATGCCAGGGTAGTCCTAAACCATCCTCAGCTTACTCAGGTCTGTCCTCTGAGGCTCCAGCCATCCCAGCCTTTCCTTTCACCTAGAGAAAAAGTTGTTCATGGGCTAAGACACTGATACCCCCATAAAACAATTTTTTCCTTCATGTGGAAGCAAATGGGATTTAAGTGTATGACTATTATCTATGGTTTCTAAACAATAACACAGAAAGCTCAGAGTGCCCTTCCCTAGAGACAAAGGATAAAGGAAGATCTATTCAGTTGAACTTCTGCCACAAGGCAGATCATAAAATGATTTCAAATTTCCTTCTTAAATTTTTATCTAGAAATCATGCTTGCTTAGATTTTATATGTTCATTTAACATAACGAGAATTCTGACCCTTGAGGTCACCCACAATCATTGGTGATACGGTGCACTCACTCTTTCTGCCCAGAGCGAAACGATACAAGCGGGCTGGGTGGCGCTCCCTTCTTATAAGGAAGCATCATGGATTTGCAGACTGGCTCAGCTCTGTTGCAAGAAAACTGTGCATTGGAACCCAATGTGTTTTTCCCAGGACTACGTGGATAATTGAGGAATCCTCATATCAGCTGTCGCCCTTAGACAGAGGGCTAGAGCTGCACGTGTTCAACCTGTTATTGCTTGGCCCTGCATTTGATTTGGGATAAAAAGACTAAGGAAATTGTGTAGCCTGCCTGTTTCTTGCTGACTTGCAATTTCTATCTCATTAAAATAAGGAATTAACTGAAATGTAGTCTTGTTCCTTGAGAGGAGGTGTCCATAATCTTGGCAGGCCACAGAAAATGTCCAACTGAAAACGGAAACTCAACAAATGAGACTCATTTAGAAGTCTACCCACAAGTGTTTATTGAGCCCTATTCCAGGTTTACATTCCTTCCCAAAGACTCTCTTCCTCTGTTTCTGTAAAGTACACAATCATTCTTTCTGTTCTTCAGGTGAAATGATACAATAATTTCCGAAATACAGAAGTTTCAGGAAAAGATTCTTACAAAAACCAATGGGTAGATTTATTTGCATTTTAATTTATCCTTTCCTGTTGTTTTCGTTAAATCACAATTTTTTTTTCTTCCCCTCTCCTTTCATTTCCCTTCTCTTTTTCTTGCCTCTCTATAATATGCCTTCAACACATTCTTTTCATAAGGTGGAGGGCTCTCTTGGAGATTCATCTCTGGAATTTATTTCAATGAAATGGTACTGAGGAGTTCTGTTTTTGTTTGTTTTTTCTGAACAGAATTAAGGTTTTGGACAAGCCCTCTTTATGTGTGATAATCCAGCTTAAAACACAACTGGCATTTTGTCTCCTTTCTACTAACCCATTTGTCCGACATGCTGATGTATGTAGAGTTTCCAATAGGAATTGGTAGTTAACCAGGTAGGACCTCTGGCTTCTGGATTCCTCTAGTTTAGTGATTCTCAGCCTACTAATGCCATGGCCCTTTAATACAGTTCCTAATGTTGTGGTGACCCCCAACCATAAAATTATTTTCGTTTCTACTTCATAACTGTAATTTTGCTACGATTGTGAATTGTAATGTACATATCTGATATATAGGAGACCCCTAAAGGGGTTGTGACCCACAGGTTGAGAACCGCTGCTCTCGTTAGTGCCTGGATATTCT
>CAUYON010013756.1:0-45634 GCA_963573935.1 Arctocebus calabarensis
TGTGAGGGCCCAAAAAGGGGGTCCAAACCAGGCTTAAATGTCGAAACACAGCCTGGGGACATCTACCCACCTCCTCCCAGCACAGAGAAATAATTTTCCGGATTGACCCCTCCCCTCCCTTGCACACTCCCTGTTGCAGCCCAGACCACAACTTCCTGTTGGCCTAGCTTTCCTACCGGCACAAAAGTTAATTCCATGCTGAAGCTTAAAATGGCGCCTGCCCCCGCGCCTGCACACAAAAGGTAGGCGCCCGTTCCCGCGCCCGTGTAACCAGCTAATAGCCAGCTAATAGCCGGAACTTCAAACCTGCCTATCAGCAAACAACACGCTCCCTTATATCCCGCCCCTTCCTTCCCCTACTTACTTGTAAGCTTTAAAAACTGGCTTTCCGCCGCCATTAAACAGACCTTGACAAGAAACCTGCTTGGTCTCGTTCTCTCTTTCTTGCCCATTCTTTTTCAGGCTCAGTCCCCCTCGCCCCCATGAATAACCGCATCCCGCGGGTCGGGACGGCCACAAGCCCAAGGCTGCAGGTCACGTGAATAAGCATGCCCAGATGAACCCAGTGTGTCTGATCCATGACCCCAGAGCCAGCTGGAACTAAAACATGTCACCCACAGGTTGAAACAAAGTGCTTGAAAGCACAAATGGGGTCTCCATTCAGAAGCAAGCCTAGGCCTCATCTCACAGCATGGTCTAGTCAAACTGTGTCTCCTTACCCGATGCTGATGAACCCTCCCACGGCCACCAAAAGCTGAACCACGTTATTTGGCCCCTGTGCACATCGGCAGTGAGCTCAGTGCTTGTAGAAATGTGTCAGGCCCTATGGGTGGTACAAAACATGCATGTAAACATCAGCCAAAGACAACAGCACAGAATGGCATTCACGCAGATCTTTAAAAGGCTCTGTGTGACCAATTGTACGGCACTGGTAGTAAGTACTGCAGGAAAAGGAAATGGGGGCTGGAATTTGAATAAGGTCGGGAATCTTGGCTAGCTTGAGAAAGTGGGGAAATACTGAACAAAAACTAGAGCAAACGACGAGGGGTTCATTTGGCAACTATTGGGGAAATCATTTCAAAATTATACCTAGAAGTTGGGAAAGTGTTAAAGCATTATACAAAAGATAATTTAAACATCTGAAAGATAATTTGGATTTTGGAGGCAAGCTGTAAAAGTAGAAAATATTCAATAAAAATTTGTAAATGATGTAAGGAATCTCCTTTATACTATTAGCCGTCTTTATTGTGAGACAAATGCTTTTTTCAGAGTTTATACAAAATATGAAAACTTCCAATTTCACACTGTCTCACCCTGTTACTCCTAAAATTATTTAATTGTGCAAATATGTGTAAGCAAATAACAGATAATTTAGTAAGATGGGAGGATGAATTAATTTTCATTGAGTCACCTTTATTCTGATTAATATTTAACTGTAAAGCAGGAAAATAGAGCAAACCATCTTCAAGATTTCATAATCCTACTAGATTGGCAGAAAATCGCGACTACGTAGCAACTTACCTGACATTGCTGTAAACACGATATACAACCTTTATTGAATGCCTGTTGAGTGCTAGGCTAAATTCAGTACCTACGTATCTCATTCACAATTCACTGAGCCATTTGAAGCACTTTATTGCTTGTTCCCTCATTTTAGAAATGAGTAAAACTAGATCTCAGAGAAGGTAAGTGAAGTATTTGAGTTCCCTCAACAAGTAAAAAGTAGATCCAAATTTTGAGTCCAAACCAAATAACCACTCATCAAAGATGTTGTTACAGAGTTATTCTCCTGCAACAAAACTCTAGGTTCTACAGAGTTTATAAAAAGAAAACAGATACATTTTTTCTTGATTAAAATTATCCTCTCAAAACATATGTTTGATAATGTAAATGATAAAGCATAATTTAATTCTGTAACTTATTCAACAACTATTGGGAAATAAACTGAAATGTAAAATATTCAAATTCAAATCATAAATACAAGGATGTGCATAAAGACTATCACAGTAATGTTATTTAGTAATTTAAAAGATGTCTTTCATGTCTATACTATACATAATAATTTGCATTTTATTGAATAATAATTGTAGATAATATCTTCACACGATCAGAGCTAAATCTCTAGGAAAACCCATTGTCCTTGGTAGGGCGACATTACACTCCAGTGGCTCCTTAGCTTTCTTTTTTTTTTTTTGAAACAGAGCCTCAATCTGTCACCCTGGATAGAGCGCTGTGGCATCACAGCTCACAGCAACCTCCAATTCCTGGGCTCAAGCGAGTCTCCTGCCTCCGCCTCCCAAGTAGCTGGGACTACAGGCGCCCACCACACTGCCCGGCCATTTTTTGGTTGGAGGCGTCATTGTTGTTTGGCGGGCCCTGGGGCTGGATTCGAACCCGCCAGCTCAGGTGTACGTGGCTGGCGCCTTAGCTGCTTGAGCCACAGGTGCCGAGCCAGCTCCTTAGCTTTTTGTTTGATTGATCCAAAGTCTCAAATGCCAGGCAGTCCTCTGAAGTACATCAGTCCTCATGGTAAGAGATTGTTTTCTCTGGAGTAACAATTTATCAAGTCAACTTGGTTGGTTTTCAGTATTGTTAATGTGAGCATTTTCTTATTATGTTGGTATTACCTCTTTTGCTATAAATCTATAAGTGTGATGATTTTTTTCTTCCTACAGAGTATACGGTATATTACTTAGTCCCTATTTTCCCCCTTAATCTGTCTTTTGGGTATGATATTTTGAAAATCCATTAAGGAGTTTTCATGGAAATTCCCTTCAGTAGAGCAACAGATACTATTCAAAAGCAAGAATCTAATTAAATGGTCCTAGTGACTTGGGATTTATTACTGGGGAAATTAATGGCTCATGCTACATGCACATTAGAATGATTGTCTAGATACTGCCATGAAGACACAGCAGATAAGCAAAGGTTATTGTTATTTACTCTGCAAATCTACCTCAGGGGTACAAACTCAAAAAAATCACAAGTCCACTGTTTCTCCAATTGTTCAGAAGAGATGCAGACAGTCCCATTAAATCAAATGAACTTCGACTTTGGGCAGCTTCTCACTTGTCCATCAGAAAAACAGCTCTGCCCCTACTAAATAAATTTCCTAAAAATGTGCACCAGATGAAAGGAAACAAGAGCTCTGGCGGAAGATGCCTTTGTCCCCAGTAGTCTGAGAGGTCAGACTCACACAGCCTCTCCTACTTAGGACCATCGGTCATGTCACCTCGGGCACCTTCTAAGGACACTCCTTTCTTCGAGTAGCACGTTTTAAGCTGCCAGAATGTGCAAATGAAGAAACAATAAAATATAAATTTATTTAATGCAAAGAGTCAGCAGCAGGTTATCAGCAAACCTTCTAAACAAACATTTTCTTTGTTTTGTTTTCTTCCTCCCCCGCCCCAGGGGAAATACTTAGATGTTAATGGATAACTGATAGTCTCCATTTTCAAGGAAAACATATGGCAATATATTTTTGCTAAAAATATGTTTGAGTTCTACACTTGTCTAACATACAGGATGATAGGTTATTAAGTTGCAGAAATTCATTCACTGCTACTTTTGGGGGGCTCTATTGTTTGCTTTACTCTTGTTTTCTAGGTCACATCTTTCTGGGAAGTTTTAAACAAGTCTCAAAAGTATGAGCAATCAAAACCAACAATCAGATCAGAACCTGTACACGAACCCTTATTTTACTCAGATACCATCTTGTCAACTGCTTTTCAATGAATTTTGCATGAGAGTTTGTTCGCTAAACGGATAAAACAAAGTAATGACATCAGAGGAGCATTTTTCAAACACAAGTCTTTGCCATATGGAGTGTTTCATGAATGAATCCTTCCAAACAGACCTAAGTTAGTGTGTGAAAAATATTTTCGGTAATACATTTTCTAAGCTCCTAGAAACAGCAGTGTAGTGAAATCTGAGATTAAATTAATTCAATCAAATCAAGTCAAGTCCAGGAGATGGCATTACAAATTTCAAGACAGTATCAGTGCAAATCCAGGAAGGCCGCAGTTGGGCCAGCCAGTCCCCTATCAAATGTTATTAGAATATAAATTACTTTGAAAAACTGGAAATTGATGCTGCTCAATTTAGATAAATGTTGAGAGGGGGAAAAATTACTTTGCAAATCCCATGGGTAAATAAATAGAACGATATCTGGCTTATCACTAAAAAGGTCTAAAGTTAATTTACAAGCTTATCCAGGATCTCAAATCCTTTCAACTCACCTTGCCTTTACTGATAGTTATTATAAAGTAAAAAAATCGTGTCAAAAATGTATTTATTCACATCGGGCCTCGCTCGGACAGCAAAAGTGTATTGGCTAGTAGAATCACTTTTGAAACATCGATTGAATATATACAACTAAATTAAGTTTCTCTATAAATCTCAAAAATGTCTAATAAGAGCAAATTACATCATTCACTATGTTTAAACTTTTTTCCAGGTTTTAAAAAGAAGCAATCATTTACCTCCTGTAACTCAGTCCTCTGTTTACTGCAATGTAAGAACAGCAATCTGGGGTCGTAAAAACGGCCACATTCTTAATCTGCGATAATTTTCTGATTTAGTTTATTTCCTATTAGATTGAGTCATAAGAAACTTCCAGTATTAACTCTTCTTTGCCTCACAAAAGCAGCAATTTCTTATAGTCCACACAATATATTGGCTCCTTCACATCTTAATCAGAGGCTTCCTCTTGGACCCAAGTTCAAAAATAAAACAAGAGAACGCAAGCTGTCACACAGCATTTACCACTTGTCCCCACAGGACGTTGGCCACAAGGGTTTGTGCTGCTCTTTAAACAGAGAAACATCTCTTCAGCATTGCTGCTGTCCAGAGAACTGGGTCCTCCCAGAAGATCTGTTAAAGTCCTCACCCCCGCTCACGTGAATGTGGCCATTTGGAAACAGGTCTTTGCAGAGTAGTTGAGTTCACCCTGGGTAAGACTGGCCCCTCATCGGACTGCTGTTGCTACAAGAAAGCAGACAGACCCACAGACACGCACAGGAGCGGGCGAAGTCGGCAGCAGAGACTGAGGGCTTCTCGTGGGAGCTATGGAACTGCCGACCATTGCTGCAAACACTGGACGCCAGGAGAGAAGCCAAGAACAGATTCTCCCTCAGCCTCTCCGAAGGAGCCTTCGCTGTGGACTTCTGCGCCCAAGAACTGTGAGGGAATACATTTCTCCGACTTTAAGATGACAGGTTTGTGGCAACTTGGAGTTTTGTTTGTTTGTTTTTTGAGACAGAGTCTCATCTTTGTGGCCCTGGTAGAGTACCATGGCGTCATAACACACAACAATCCTGGGCTCAAGCCATCCTCCTGCCTCGGCCTCCTGAGTACTTGGGACTACAGGCACCCGCCACCACGTCTGGCTAGTTTTTCTATTTAGTAGAGATGGGGTCTTACTCTTGCTCAGGCTGGTCTCAAACTCCTGAGCTCAAGTTATCCACCTCCCAGAGGGCTGAGATTACAGGTGTGAGCCACGGCGCCCGGCCACAACTTTGTGGCAATTCGTAATGTCAGTACTATGAAACTAATATAATTGCCAAGGGTACCTTCACCCGAGGTTCCCAAAGCTGCGTTTGCTCCCCTGTTGACGCTGCCTCTCACACACCCACCATCATGTAATAGGCCAAACTATACTTTCTGGAGCCCTCAATATATGAAAGCCATACCACATTCCATCAGGTAAACGGGGCCCCTCCCATTTTTCTTTATGGTGTAGTTCATGGGCAAAGAAACATTGCCTGATGTCTCTCTGTCTGTCAGTGGAATGAGCTTTGCCCGTGGCTCTGTTTCATTTTCCTTGCAGTCTCCTCTTTCCTGAGAAGTGGAATGAGCAGGGACGGCCTGAGCTGAGGGTGGCCGTCATACCGTCTGCAGAATTCGCCCTTCCCAGGTGATCTGTGCCTCTCTTGCTACCAAACTAGCACTTACTTCACAATAAACTCAGGAAAATCAGATTCCAGGGCCTGGTCTGGGACACAGGGTAGGGGTGGGGATATTACCTTCCAGAAATTTGTGACTATGTATGAATTCATAGCAAATACACCATGAGTTCACGTTGTTAATAAATTATTTCTAGCAAGATCGAGGAAAATTTTCTTTCATGAAATTTTCTTGAGTTCCTCAAACATCTGCTTTATATTAAAGTAGAACCAGGAGAAAATGCAGACATTTGTTAAGGGGGGTTTGGCATAAAAAGCAGATGTACCCGAAGGAGGGCCATGTCTTAAGCAAAACCGAAAGAAGAATCTGGATTAAACATATGGAAAATTATCAATATATTTTATGTGGTCAACCGTGAGAGTAAACATGATAATGTGGGTAAAACATGGGCATATGCAGCGGCGAGGTATAAGCTGACAGGATTCCCATAAAATTCAGAGTATCACACTGAAACTAAAATTCAGAAGTTTATAAACAATGGACAGCCTTAAAAAGTTCTTCTCTGGTAATATTAAAAAAGACTGTTAAATGTAATTATATTAAAGAAGCAGCATGGGGCGGCACCTGTGGCTCAGTGAGTAGGGTGCCTGCCCCATATATCAAACGGGTGGGTTTGAACCCAGCCCCGGCCAAACTGCAACAAAAAATAGCCGGGGGTTGTGGCAGGCGCCTGTAGTCCCAGCCACTCTTGAGGCTGAGGCAAGAGAATCACCTAAGCTGAGGAGTTGGAGGTTGCTGTGAGCTGTGATGCCACAGCACTCTACCAACAAAGTGAGACTCTGTCTCTAAAAAAAAAAATAGAAGAAGCAGCAGCATAACCTTTTGAAGTTTGTGGGAGATAAAGTATGTTAAGAGGCTCAGCATCTGTAGCTCAAGCAGCTAAGGCACCGGCTATATACACTAGAGCTGGTGGGTTTGAATCCAGCCTGGGCTTGCCAAACAACAATGACAGCTACAACCAAAAAAAAAAAAAAAAAAAAAAAAAAATAGCCAGGTGTTGTGGCGGGCACCCATAGTCCCAGCTACTTAGGAGGCTGAGGCAAGAGAATGGCTTAAGCCCAGGAGTTGGAGGTTTCTGTGAGCTGTGATGCCACTGCACTCTACCCAACAGCTTGAAGCTCTGTCTCAAAAAAAAAAAAAAAAAGTATGTTAAGAGTCAAAAAGAAGTAACTCAGAGAATAAATGGATTTGCTTTATTATTATAATTTTCAGGGTGGGGGCTCTTTTTTGAGACAGAGTCTCACGCTTTCTCCCAGGCTAGAGTGCTGTGACTTCATAGCTGACTGCAACCTCAAACTCCTGGGCCCAAGCTATCCTCATGCTCAGCCTCCCAAGTAGCTGGGACTAAAGGCACCTGCCACCACGTCCGGCTAGTCTTTCTATTTTTAATAGAGATGGGGTCTCTCTGTTGCTCAGGCTGGTCTCGAATTCCTGAGCTCAGGAGATCCACCCACCTTGGCCTCCCAGAGTGCTGGGATTACAGGGCAGAGCCAACGTGCCCAGCCTATTATTATTATTTTTTTTTAATGGAAGAAATATGAGGCAGATTTTCACCACCAAGTAGTAAGTTTTGGAACGGTCAACCTGTTCTGAGACAAGTTAAAACACCAAGATGCACCAGTAAGCCCTAGATGAAGATTACTTGGGAATTTGGAAGAAACTAAAGTCTTGTAAATGGCAACTAGTGCTGAGATCCAGCTTTAACATGTAAGTTTATTTGGGCTGCATACACTTAAGAAACTGAAATGTAATGCCTTTCTAGGGAGGCATTCCACACTGCCACTCCTCCCTATTGCCAGGCGTGAGCTCACCTGCTCATTCACCAGCTGCCTGCATTTTCTCTGGCCAATAGCTTCTGAGTGCGTTGACCAGTGGAAAGCACCCCTCATCATTCAAATGAAGGATGTGCCGGCCATGCGGTGCACAGCTGACTCTTACGTACCAATCGTGGGAGAAAGTTGAATTTATTACAAAGTTCAGATTTATTACTAAAAACCCTCCACTGAAGAAAAAATGGTCATATTAAAGAAAAACAGAATCATAATGGGGCTGCAGGGAACTTAGGTGATTCATTTTTAAGAAGATAATAGGTATCTAGATTAATAGAATTTTAGGACTATATTTCACTTAATATTTTGCAAGTTATTAGGGTTTAATACATGCAATTATCAAGGGCATTGCCAGAGAGGTACTTGTTTCATCATAAGTGAAAACAATGAAAGGTAATAAACAAAGAGTAGGGTTCTATGGTCATGTCTCTGCCTAAGCAGTATAAGGAATAAACAGCATTGAGATAAAAACCATTAGGCTAATTAAATACAGACAAAAGGTAAACATTTTTACTTGTTATCATAAATATGCCCTTATTCTGTAGGAAGTAGGTCTGAAGAGCAGTTTGGAAGCTAATGAGTCTTAGCTCTTTCTTCAGGGAGGTCTTTCCTCTCTAGACCAATGCTGCCTGTGAGGCCAGTGCTGCTGGAGTTAATTGGGCCTTCTGGCCATCATAACATTGAGCAAGAAAAGGCAACACTATTGAGCTTTCTAATGAACACTTCATAACTTTAATATATTTTTAATACTTTGAAGACAACTATATTTAAACACGTATATTTATTACCATTTCAGAATAGCAAGAAAATTATTTCTTTTTATCAACAGCACGTCACATTTATCTAACTCTGAGTAGCTTTATTCAGTGATTTCAAAAGACAGAATCACTGAATTTTCTGGGGCACAGCAGACTATAGCAAACACCAGGAAGAGCTGTTCACTTTTGTAGCCACCATGTGAAATAAGTCCGTGTCCTTCAAAACAGGGGAGCTGGAAGGACGATGAGTTTCTCTTCATTAACGTGCAAAACCTGTTTCACAGTTTTCTAAATGCAGAAAATATGCATAAAACATGTCCTGCAACTACAGACCATAATTAGCTTGGTACCAAGCCTGTCAGTCTTAATAAGCACACAAATAAGTAACATTTATATTAGTATTTCACAGCTATTGGCAAAAAATAGAATTAAAAGGGACTTCTCCTTTATATGGATTGTCGGTGTTTATTAATCTGAGGTCACACGAATGTCCAGAGCAGCCATCGCTCTTAGTATTTTAGTATTTGCAGGTATGCGGACTAACAGGTAAGAATGACCTTTCCTGTTGCAGTATCTTTTTGTGATGTGAAATGGTTTTCAAAAGATCTTAAGAAATAGTTCCCTTATTATCAGCCTTATAAGATATATTTAAACAAACAGACAAAAAAGAAGTGCATCCTGTATTTGAGTATGTACAGACAAATCCTCAGTGTACTGAGTAATTTCAGTTCTAAAACAGTAAATTCGACTTAATATTCATGGCCTTGTTCATAATTTAATGAAGGAAGGTTGATAATCAAAGTATAAAAACTGAATTTTGAAAATGGTAAAAAGCTGAAAACAACTTAAAAGTTCAGCAATAGAAGATTGGTTAACTGAGTTATGGTATATTCATATTATAAAGCAATACTGTGCAGCAATAAAAAATGTGTAAATACTGTTTAAAACCAAAAGCGTAGGTTAAAAATTCAGTATAAAGAATGCTCTAAGAATAACCACAAAAACAAAGCTAAGGAAAATATTTATTCATACAAAAACAAAACACTGTTACTTGTCACAGCGTTAAGTAGCGTGACCTAGCATACTGGTTGCTTTTAATTTTCATTTATTCTTAAACTATGCTTTTCCCATGTTGTAAAAGTAAAATCACCGTGCTTTGGTAATAAAATAAAGGAATAAGATCATTTTCATTATAAAAGGGAGAAAAAAGGACCAATATACATAATTCTGAACTCTCCTTTTTATCATTGGATATAGGATCACAGAAGATGACAGAGGGCTGTTCCCAAAGCTTAATTCTCTGTGGTTCTCAGAACACTCACATTACTGCTCAGAAAATTGAGGACTCACAAGGAGACGCATGTTACCTATTTAATCTGGGTTATGTAAAAAATGGAAAAGAAAAAGAGCCAGTCCTCATCAAGTTCAAGCAATGAAAGCTAGACCTCGTTTAACAAAATATATTTCCTAGAAGGACTTTAGAATGAATTGTAAATCTAAATGAAAATAACATCAGGATAGCGGCCAAGGAGACAGAGAGGCTAAAAGTAGAAAGATTCCTTAGTGAAGGTTGTAGAGCAGAGCACACACCACACAAGAAATGCTTAACATAAAAATAGAAACAACTTTTAAAAATTCCCCATGACAGCAGATTTATGACAAACACAAAATGAAAAGGAAAAGTAATATAGCCCTGAAATGTTTTTAAGGGTAATGTATGCTGTCAGGTGCCATGTTTGGTTTTTATCTGGTCATTGAAAATGTCTTTATGTACTGTTTTCTAACAAAGATGTGTTGAAAATGTTTTCTCTGAAATGTTTAAAGAAAACTATACATTTTTTTTTTCTTTCCATGTGTATAGCACTGAATTCAAATAGCCATAGCATGGATGCTTCAGGATTTTGTCTTTTTAATGATCAATTTGGATTGTTCCATGCTCAATTTAACCATAATAATCCATCAACCTCTATCTACTCAGTTGCTAGGCTCAGACAGGTGATTTAAGGACGATCAAGTAGCATCTTGGCAAGTTACTTCCACTATCTAAATAACATTGTAGCAAGCCTAGTTCCTGGTCTAGTCATCTACATGGTGAAATGTAAAATACATGCAAAAATGTATTTCTCCCTGCTAATGTGTGTTGGGCATTTTGCCATGATTCTCCAATATGTTCATTTTGATAGTGAATATTGTTGATCTGATATTAAGGAGACTAGGGTTCGTGATTTCTGTCATATTATGCTTTGTTTGATATTTTTAATCAAACTTGCCTATGTGCCTATAATATTCACTAGTGATGTGTGAGACTCCATGGAAAGGTGGTAGTGATACAAAAACAGACAAAAGACAGCTCTAGCTCTCAGGGGAGCTCACAGATGGAGGGGAAAAAACAGATACTTAACCAATGAAATACAGTAAGTGTCAGGGACACAAGTTCTAACAGAAGTACATACTGAGTTCTCTGGGGAGAAAAGGCATAATTAGTGAAGATCCATCTATCACATCTTTCAGGGAACCACAGAAAGGCAAGAAGAGTGCGTGGTAAATATTGTGTCGAAGAGGGCTAAAGATTACGAGAAGGCTAGGCACAGTGGCTCATGCCTGTGATCCTGGTAGTCCGGGAGGCTGACGTGGGTGAATCTCCTGAGCACAGGAGTTCGAGACCAGCCAGAGCAAAATTGAGTCCTGTCTCTAAAAATAGAAAACTTAGCCAGGTGTGGTGATGGGCACCTGTAGTTCCGGCTCCTCAGGAGGCTGAGGCAGGAGGATTGCTTGAGCCCGGGAGTTTGAGGTTGCTGTGAACTATGATACCACAGCTGTCTACCCAGAGCAACACAGTGAGACTCTGTCTCAACAACAACAACAACAATTTATGAGAAGACAGTCATTCATAGTGTTCTCTTTTATATGCTATATAATATCATGATCATTTCAAAACACATTTAAGAGAATGAGTTCTTCCCTTCTATTTGGCTAGACTTGTCTTTCACCCTACTCTTAAACTTCTCTTGGGAAAGAATGAATCTGACACCAATGTCCAGCCGCTGCTCAGTCCACGAAAGAACAGAAAGCACCAGCCTTTCTGTCTATCAGGGAATTTTTAAAGAACAGCTTTTGAAATACAGCTCATGTCTTCCTGGGATAATTAAAGTTCTCTGCTTCCCTCTGTCCTCACACCAGCTACCGTTCAAACTGCCCCTCCTCAACTCCCCTAAAAATTTATACCTTCACTGAGAGAATGAGTATTAGTTTTCCGGAACTTATTTAGCTACTATTATTATTGCTATTGATTTTATAAAGAAAATAGCTAGAGTAGGCTATGGGGAATAAATGAATAAATGTTATATACAAAAAGTGAAATTTCTGAATGCTTTGTTAACAGACCTTATGAGATTAAAACATACACACAAGCCTCTTCAGATTTTACAGTATTTTCTTGCAATGGGTAATTTTCATGTGTAATATATATAATCATGTTCTATACCATAACACCATAACACGGTAAATCTCAGAATTCGTTATTGCAAGGTGGATATGATTCTGAGACCCAAGCGGTGAAATGATCCATAGATCTAAAGAACAGCTGGAGTTTGGGGCAGCCCAGAGCAGGGGTGAGGAAGCCCTGTCTTTCACAGGGCACAGGTTGGCGGCCACCTCCTCCTCTGGCTGTTTCATGAGGACTTCATTTTCCCAGTGACTGTAACCCGGCCTGCCTCGCGTGGGACGTGCTCAGCGCTGTCAGATGATGGAGCCCTGTAGACGGTAACTCCCGCTGTTTCTCCTTTTTTTCTGCCTAAGCTTTGCTTTTATATCTAACTGCAATTTCATGCCGCAGGTTTCACTTATTTATCCGCAAAGGCAATATCAAGCAGAGACTAGGTTTTATGCACCTGAAACTTAACATTCGATGCAGGTAACATAGGAGAGGGTGTCAACCCCAGAAAAGGATTCTGAAACGCAAAATCGCCTCATAATTTTGCTGCTAAGAAATTTGCTGTTGGCTTTCAGAGTTTAGAGAATACATTTGAGGATATTGATTTAATTCCATATTTGAGTGCCTGTTATGTGCAAAACATTCTCCTAGGTTTCTTGAAGGATTCGCAAAATGAGTCTATATTCATCATGTGGTCATTACTTTAAACTAATACCTAATGTTTTGTCTAGCATTTGCTTTGTCTCAGGCTTTGTGCCTGCACGCAATGTTCCATTTACTCTAATCCCCACAGTCCTAGCAGCGTCTTGGGGCTTCTCTAAGCCTCTGTAACTTTCTTCCTTGAGGCTATAAATCCCACAACTCATCTGCCTTCCCTCACTTATATTTCTCAGTAAATAAAAATAGATCTTTTACATTATTTATTTTAAAATGTTGGAAGTGACAAATGTTTTACATGTGAACAAAAATATCAGATGACAGAAATCCCCACGCGTTTAACACCTGGATTTCAGTGGTGCCCATGTGCTCAGGGACTGTAAAGATCCCAGTACGTGCTCACTTAGGATTAAAAAATGGAAGACAAGAGATCCAGATAGAGAAGATTCTTTCACAGCACTGTGCTAATTTGACAAATTTTCCATACGAAAATGATAGCTATATTCTAATTTAGGAGCATGAAATTGAGACTGAAAGCTGGTACCTTATTTCAGATTCTCAGCACAACACTCCTCAAGAAATATGCCTCTGCCTCGTTACAGACACACGTGCGTTTTAGGAAACAAAGTGATCACCCCCATGTTGCCATAGCTACACCTGTGTACCTTTAAAAATTCCGCAAAACCGAATCCCATTATACTGAAGAACAAAACACCAGCAACATTTCACTTGACAGAAAATTTTCAATAGATCTCCTTACGAATACGAATAACTTTTAGTCACTTTGCGGGTGAGTGACCTGTTATTGTAGCAGTTCCTTTCATTATATGCATAAATTTCTAAGACTACTGCTATTTCACAGTAGAAAAGAAATATTTGCATGCTGGGACATAATAAGAATCCATCACAATGGAAACTTTAAGAGATTATGTAAAATGTTTAGTTTTAATGGGCTCAGCTCTTCAATTTGGGAATATACCAAATTCTTCTGTAAGCTTCTATAAGTTGGAAATAAGTTGGAAATATTTCCTCTGCTCCCTCAGAAAATGCCTCTAAACCGTGGGTTTCACTGCTCTTGTCTGTCATGACAAAGAACATTTGAAAGAACAAAAGGGAAATGAGGATTTTTTTTTTAATAGCAAGGATTATGAAAGAGCAGTGGATTAGTTCATTCTAGAACCAACAATCCCAGATCACTTATAAGCATTAATATTCGTTATGTTATTATATTACTGTTGGTAATACTTCAATGTATTGGCCTGTGAGCCATATTGTTCCTCCTGTTTTCCAGTATCTTATTTTCAATGAATCCCTTTAAACACTTTCTTCTGGATGGATCAGTGGCTCACACCTGTAAGCCCAACACTCTGGGAGGCCGGGTGGATGGACTACTTGGGTTCAGGGGTTCAAGACCAGCCGAAACTAAGAGTGAGACCCTGTCCCTACTATAAATAGAAAAACTAGCCAAGTGCGGTGGTGGTGCCTGCAGTCCTGCTGCAGGAAGACAAGCTCAACAGAGAGAAAGAGCACCCAAACACCTCGAGGAAGGGCTTTATTCACCAGCTGGGAGCTTATGGCATAGAAGGATTCCAAATGGCTGTGCTTCCTGACTGGCTTGGTCTTTCCCTTTTTATTGAGAGTCAAAAAGTTCCACCCCACAGGTACCCTTCTCATTGGCCATTTTGAAGTGGGAGATGCTATTCCAGCCCCTACAGAACTATAGGATTTCATAGAACTTGGAAATTTCCAAGTTCCAGGAAGTTAAGTTTACAAATTCCCAAGAGCTGAGTCACAATGGAGAGGATCCCCCTGTAGGTGTATTTTTTTTTTACACCTTGTGGTCTCCTTGAGAAGACCTGTTCTAGACCTCACCCTTCTCAGGTATCCTCTCTCAGTCCCAGCCACTAGGAGGCTAAGGTAGAAGGATTTGCACACATTTCCAGGAGTTTGAGGTTGCAGTGAGCTATGATGACTCAGAACTCTATCCAGGGCAAGAGTAAGATTGTGTCTCAAAAAACAAAACAAACAAAAAAATGTTTTCTTCTGGTGCAGTGAAGAGATAGCATCACCCTCTGTTTATGAGCACAATCCCTTATATCTGAGGTTGAGCTCAGAGGCCAACAATATTCTTTCTTAGTTGCCCTACGCATCAAATGGTGCTAATCATAGAATCTTTTGGTTGTGAAATTAAGTGAGAACTCTTCGCAAAGAAAATGCTTAGCCTAGAGCTGAGTCCAGTAAATTCTCAGTGTGAGCTCACTACTGTCAATGCTATTTTTGTAGCAACAAAAGGAATTATAATGATGATAACTTGGGGCACTCTGCACTACCAGATAAATGATAATAAGCAAGTAGACAAATCTTATCTGTCACAATGACTTGAGCTACTAACAACCCAAATCTTCAATGCAATGCTTTTATCTTTCAATCATTTAAAAACATAACAAAAAAAGAAACATAAATAATGTGTATTATTTTTGCCTAGATAGTTTTCCCGTAACATTGAGTCTGTGAACAATATGCTTGGAAATCCATGCACTTTGCACACATTTCCGGAACACCCCCTGTCAGAGGTGAAGAGATGAAACAGAGACAGCCTGCATTCTCACAGACACTCAACTGTTATTTATATTTGGGTCAAAATTTGTAAGCACATCATAGTCATATCCGTATCCTAACATAGAAATATATAATTCGTACTTGGAAAGTTATAATGGATCAATAAATCCTACATTTTGCAAATTTGTCATGTTAATTAGACAAAATCCTTTTCAAAGACATGGAAGTAAAACCCTCTTTTCAGCTGTCCCACACCTGAGCTTCCTCCAGGCCTGTTTGCCAAGTGAACAGCTCGCTTCTGTGGTGGTTGCCAGCCTGTCTGGGATGCCTCCCGTTCCACGTGGCTCTGGAATGTTCTAACAGCACAGCCAGCCCGTAATTCCCCATTGATCTCAGCTTCGAGTTTTCTCTGCCTTCACGGTTACTCACCACTTTCCTGCTGCCCACTTATCGATGTAAAAGACAGACCTCCACAAATTAACTTCCCCTTTAAGCATGTTTTCCTCTTTTTCTCTGCTTTTGAGACACCAGCAGACCACCCACCTATATTAAATTATCTGGGTGTATTTTATGATAAAAGTGAAACAGTTTTTTCCCTATTATCAGTGCAGCACATCGTCAGAAAATAGTCACGAATCAGCCTTTTCCCTAAATGTACTTGAGATTTTTACTTTGTTTAGACTTAAGCGCCTCAGACTTTAGTGAGTACACAAATCCCATGAGGAAATGGTTGAAGCACAGATTCAAACTCAGTAGTACCGAGGTGGGACCTGAGAGTCTTTATTTCAAAGTTCTTGAACGATCCTCATGATGCTGAGCTAAGGCCTCATCTTGACCAGTGCGGACCTAAAGTGATCCTAATACCATTCTCTATTTTAATAACTGTAATTCCATTCAACATTATGTATGCAAAATTTGGCACATTCTACAATTTTTGTTCCATAAATCCTAGCCTTTCATACCATAATGTCCAACAAATTGACGACTAAAAGCCTTCTGGAACTTTAACATTGCTAAGTGTGTCCACACCTTCTGGTAGAGCCTTTCTGAATGTTTCCAAGTTTTCTAGCACTGTTCACACATGCACACAGGTGCTCACACCTGGTGACAGGAGTTGGCCGTCTATTCTATCTTCCACAATCCCCATCAAAAGCACATTCTAAGACACTATCAGATGACACTGGTAGAATAAGACAATATCAGAGAGCTTTTAAAATGTATTTTTCAATTTCCACTTTTGGGAGGGTGTTGGAGTAGAACAAACAGGTAAAGTTCCAAGTCTCTTGACCACCTGCGGTAGCAACAATGCCTTAAGTTCTTCATTTTAGTCACACACAAAAAAGTATATAAACAATAGAATATATCATTTGTTGTGGTGGAGCATAATGTTAGTGATGAGAGATTGGGAAAAAGTCAGTTTCTTTCTGTTTGTGTTTGTTTGTTTTGAGACAACCCTCACTCTGCAGCCCTGGGTAGAGTGGACTCAACTTAGCTCACAGAGACTTTAAATTCCTGAATTTAAGCCATCCTCTTCCTCAGCCTCCCAAGTAGCTGGGAATATAGGCATCCACCACCACGCCCAGCTAGTTCTTTTTCTATTTTTAGTAGAGACAATGTCTGGCTGTTGCTCAGGCTGCTTTCAAATTCCTGAGCTCAAGGGAACCACCCGCCTGTCTCCCAGAGTGCTAGGATTACAGGTGTGAGCCACCGCGCCCAGCCAAAAAGTTAGGTTTACGGATTAGTTCTGCCACTAACTAGCTTTCTTAGAGCTCATTCATGGAAAAATATCTGATACGTAATAGTAATTTGATTATTAGTTATTAATATTGCTCATACTAGTGAATTTTAGAGAACTCTGAAGTCAGTTTTGAACATGACTTGTAGTTTATGGCTCCCTTTGAGCGCGTAAGACCAGGAATAGACAGTAGGAGGCACTACAGAGCCCTCAATCAAGTCTCTGGTTGTTTTCTCATACTTCCAAGCTTTTCATCATGTAATTAACCTAAAACTAAGACAAGAAAAAAAAAGCACATCATAGAATATAACTCAGTTCATTATAGTAGAAGGAGTTAGTTATTTGGGAATTAGCATAAGAATTCAAAAACAAAGTCCTCAAAATCACAAATTGACCGAAAATTTGACAATGATAAAATTTATAAGATGTGGAATTAGATAAAGCCAAAAATATACTCTAAATATTTCAGCTGGAAGGTTATTTATTTTATTAATCCCCTCATTTACTTTTTAGACATTCCTAAGATTAATTCTAATCACATTAAGTTTTGAAAATTGTGTAAGCAACACATCTCATTATCTATATTTTTATTATTCATTTATTTTTTATTGTTGGGGATTCTTTGAGGCTACCTAGAACCAGGTTACACTGATGGCTTTTGTTAGGTGAGGACCCTCCTGTACTTGTGTCCTGCCCCCAAAGTGAACCAGGCCCCTGGACCCCCCACCACCTCCCTCCTTCCCTTTCTCAGCTCTCCCCATCCCCCACCCTCCCACCATCCACTAGGACCTTAAGTGTCCTCTATTAGCATTGAGTACATAGGATTCCTGTTTCTTCATTCTTGCGATGCTTTACTACAGATAATGTGTTCCACATCCCTCCAGGTTAATACAAAAGATACAAAGTAATAATGCATCAACTTTTCCACTTAAAGTTAGATATAAGCATTCAGAAACTATGCCCAACTTAAAAACAATTTTGAAAAAATGTGGACACTAATAAAAAGTCAAGGACACTCTATTGTACATATACAGTTAATTGCAATATAATGATGGCAACAGTGAATCAAAAGACTTCATCCAGTATTTCGCCAATAATGAAATTTGATGGCTTCATTTGTATGATTTTGTGAAAATTTCACCATGACTGAAGTACCTTCATTAAAATGTCCCATTACACCTTCTCAAATTTAACCATTTTTAATTAGGATGCAGCCAAGTGTCAAGTCAAATGTGATGGCATATTTGCTTCACCTAATGGTATAGATATAAATATCTTATTTACATTTGTTCATTTAACAAGAAAACTCATGATCCAGTTATTTTACATATTTGCTTTTTAGTTTTATCTACTGAGGGTTGTACATTTGTTCCTGATTCGACAGATATGATTTGCTGTTTATTCTGAAGAATTAAAATATGCAAATGAATTATTAAGAGATGTATTTATAATTTAATTTTCTTGAACAGTGTAATATTACAGATGTAGAAATATTACTTTCCAAATCTATGGGGATGCATAATGCAAAATTATGAATAGCTTAAACCACAATGAATATGTTTGAATAGAATTTTTACTGCTGATTCTTCCTATATTTAATTATAAGGTAGGAGCTGCATTTTTCCTCCAGATCTTGGATACTTTAAATAACAAATGCTACTTTATGGTACATTATAAAATTATTTTGAATATGCATTGATTATACACACTAAATTGAGCTACACATCATTTTCATCCATAATGCTGATTTATATACATTTCTGTCCTGGTGCCTATGGCAAGAACTGAAACAAAGCCCAACATTGGATGTGTCAACAGAAAAATCCAAATGAAGAACATTTGGCACTGATGTGGAGTGAATGCCTCCGATTAAATCTAAATTGCAATGGCATGTCATTATCCAGAAACGTTAACATAAAGGAACGGTGGCTAGAATCCAAATTTACCTTACAGATATCACAAAAGTTAAGTGGTGTTACTAAAATTTGATTCGTAGGACAATTTCTACAGGAGGCAAGTGTACTCAAATGTTCTGTGCAATTTGCCTCAAGATGCCTCGTTTCAGTAATGATCATTTATAAGGCTTGTAACGAAACACAAAGAAAGGAAGAACACACGGTTATGTGAGTGTTGGAAGGGGCAATTTAAATGCTGGCCCCCGGAACCACGGGTGTTAGAAGGGTGTTAAATGCCATGCTCTGGAACCAATTGCCTGGAAAGGGCTTCTCTTTCCTAGCACACCATTCTGGTTCTAAATATCTAATTGTACTTCAAAATTTTAAGGGACAAGTTAAAAAAGAACAGGAACATTAGTTTCACTATTATTGCCAAGGTATTAATTCTCATTCATGATATGGAATCTGAAAGTAGAAATTCAAACATACTTGGTCCCAAACCTTTCTGGGTGTTCTAAAATCCCTTTCTGACCTTCTCTTTTGTGGAATAATTCTTGGATAACTTTCCTCATATATTTTTCCTTTTATTATTCATTAAGAATGATTTGGGACAAAGCGATTAAGAATGAATTAACTATTGCTACTTGTGAAAAACATACACAAATCTCAAAAATGCAATACTAAGTGAACAGGAGAAAGATTCAAAAAAGTACTAAATGTATGATTCAATTTATGTCAAGTTCAAAACTGACGCAAATATTCTATGGCATTAGAATTGGGGACAGTGGTTATACTTGTGGGTGGAGGAGAGGAAGCGAAATGGTAAATGAGAAGGACTATTCTCTGGTTTTGATTCAGATGCTGATCTTATGAGTAGGGTTAGTGTGTGAAAATTCTTTTAACTGCACACATTATTTGTGCACATGTTATATCTTAATAAAATTGTACTTAAAATGATTAGGGATAATGAGGGTGGGGGGAGACATTCCTTTACAGTCTACAGTGGTTACACTGGGTACATCTAGTGAAATAAGTAGTATCTGTTTACAACAACCACATTAATTCATACAGAATTAAAAAATCAGTGAGTAGTACAGTTGTATTTTTCTTTTTTGAGACAGATTCTCACTATATTGCCCTTGGTAGAGTGCCGTGGCAGCACAGCTCACAGCAACCTCCAACTCTTGGGCTTAAGCGATTCCCCTACCTCAGCGCACCAAATAGCTGAGACTACAGGTGTCCACCACAATGCCTGGCTATTTTGTTGTTGGTGTTGTTGTAGTTGTCACTGTCCTTTAGTTGGCCTGGGCTGGGTTCAAACCCAGTAGACCCAGTGTATGTGGTCGGCACCCTAACCACGGAGCATGGGCGCCAACCCATCCAGGTGTATTTTTAAAGAAATCTGTAATCCTAAATTGGATTCATTTCTGAAATACAACTGCTCTCGTGATGATAGACTTCAATTTTATCTGAACTTTAAAAAAATGGAAAATAACATTTGACGTCTGAAAACTTCATGGGTAATAAAATAAGCTCCCCCCTTTAAACTAATTAAGTTAATCAAGAAATCCTATGAATACCTAAGGTTAACATTTGCCAGTATGCATCGCATGTTTTGCAAATATCCAAGTCAGAAAACAAACAAACCAACTTTAAAGTCTTCCTATTTGCCAAGAAGGCAATCTTAGAAGGTTTAAGTATCTTCTTTGAGATTGAATAAGAGGTTTGGGAGGTTGAGGTGGGTGGATTGCTTGAGCTCAGGAGTTTGAGACCAGCCTGACCAAGAGACAAATAGAAAAACTAGCCAGGCAGGGTGGCTGTAGTCCCAGCTGTTTGGGAGGCTGAGGCAGGAGGATTGCTTGAGCCCAAGAGTTTGAGGTTGCTGAATGCTGTGGCATCATAACTCACAAAGTGAGACTTTGCCTCAAAAAACAAAAAAGAATGAAGTTTGTCTAACACCTGCCTTGTGTTTTCATTCATTATACCACTAGTTCTCAAACTCTATTTTGCAACAGAATCAGGCAATTGTACAGCCGAGGGCTTATTATGCACATGGACTGCTGGAACTCACTCTGCAGGTCTGGAGCCTGACCCAGGAACGTCCGTTTTTCACGGGTTCCAGGGTGATGCTGCCGAGGCCCGTGTGGCCACCACACTGTGGTCTCTCTCACTTGCCTGTGCCCTCTTTGAGGTCCAGAATCTGGCTTCTTTTATTAAGTGCTGAATAAATGGTTGATTGAATAAAGTATTTATAGGATACTAACAATGGCTGGCTCCTCTTTGAATTTAATTTAGCATAAATTGCTGTGATAGAATCCCAGAAGGTGAGGTGAACTTCTGCATTTTACGGGAGAGGGAGCTAAGTTCCAGAGAGCTTAGTGAACTGCCTGAGGGTCAGAAAGCCGAGACAAGAACAGCTGCTTCCTGGCCTTTTCCTTATGTAAGAGAATAAAGCATAAGAAGCTCTCTAGGGAAACTATGGAGAAATAAGACAATAAACCATTTATCTTAGTGTCTTTTTTTGTTGTTCCAAACTGAGATGTGGAAAATGTAAGAAGAGGAGCATGAGCTGAGCATGGTGTGGCTCACGCCTGTAATCCCAGCATTTTGGGAGGTTGAGGATCGCTTGAGCTCAGGAGTTTAAGACCAGTTTGAACAAGAGGGAGATCCCATCTTTAAAAATAGCTGGGGCTCGGCGCCTGTGGCTCAATGGGCTAAGGTGCCAGCCACATACACCTGAGCTGGTGGGTTCAAATCCAGCCCGGATCTGCCAAACAACAATGGTGGTTGCAACCAAAAAATGGTCGGGTGTTTTGGCGGGCGACTATAGTCCCAGCTACTTGGGAGGTGGAGGCAAGAGACTTGCTTGTGCCCAGGAATTGGAGGTTGCTGTGAGCTATGGTGCCACAGCACTCTATCCAGGGTGACAGCTTGAGGTTCTGTCTCAAAAAAAATAAATAAAAATAAACAAATAAAGAAAAATAGCTGGGCATTGTGGTAGGCACCAGTAGTCCCAGCTGCCAGGCAGGCTGAGGCAGCAGGATCGCTTGAACCTGGAAGTCTGGGATTGCTGTGAGCTATGATGCCACAGCACTCTACCTAGGGTGACTGAGTCAGACTGTGTCTCAAAAAAAGAAAGACAGAAAAGAAAAACCCATCTTATTTGTGTGCACATGAAGAATTTATACAGTTTGTTTTATAGCCACTTCCCACGTTGGCCCTTTCCTGGGAGGTAGACTCTTCTGCCTTAGCTGGTGTGAACCCACACTGTCCAACCCACCCTCACCGACTGCCACGTTTCTTTCCTATGAACTGTTTTGGCTCAACCTTAATGACGCCATTGAGACTCATTTGTTTATTCTCTGCCTTCCCTTATGAAAGTCTGTATTTTCCTAGGAAAGGCTACTTTTTCACTCCAGGATGCCCAGCTTCCTACCGGGACTTGGCACCTTACACACACTTCTGCATTTAGAGTCTTTTTGTTTCATCTTTAGATTTAATGTATTTTCCAGGAATTACTTATATAATAGGATAAATTCTAGGTATTAGTCAGCAAAGACCTCTTTCTTGTTAACCTCTTTCAAACTAAGGATATTCTTAAAGCCACATATGGATTTCAAGGAATATTTAAAGTACTTTTAAAATTATGATTTTACAAAGATTAGTGGATCGTAAAACAGATCAAAATCAAGAATGACACTCGCAAGAAGACCACATAGATTGTTTCTGAAAGCATTAATCCATGAGGCATTATAACTGCTTCCTGCCAACATTTGGTTATTTTGATAACACAGTTATTGTTTATCATGACAGGTTTTTGAAAACATTATAAACATGTTCTAATTATGTAGAATTATTATACCACATATACCAAGCTGTCAGTGTTCCTGCATGTATATGTTAAAGGTTCAATGAGTTGAGGATGAAATATTTAGCTTGAGAAAAACATATAAGTGACTATGAAAGTTTAACACACACAATAGGCAACTGACAAGGAAAAACAAAGCCACCCCAGTCCATGTATTGTAAATCACAAGTGAAATCTATTATGAATTCGTAATATCTTGGTAATTAAAAAAAGAAACCATTAATCCTAGACTACTAAATGAATTCATCAAATTATATCAGAAAACCTAGTATCAAACTGAGCAAGCATTAAGTGATGCTTTGAAAGCATTATCTATAGCCCCCAAATCTCTGCATTTGTGAAGTTTATTCATTAATTCATTATTCATTAGTTGCTGGTTGTTAAAATAAGAATTAATGTATTACTATATGTTTGATGTTATTAACCAGTAATTATTTCAAAAGACTTTTTAATTAACCAGTACTTCATAAAACCACAAGGCAAGGAAAATTAAACACTACTTTAGTGAAGAAAATATTTTTTAAAAGCCTTACTTTTTTAAAAAAGGTATTTCATTAAAAGCAACTAAAAACTAAAAATTGACTTTTCAAGTTTAGAATAGTGGCCTTGAGAACTGAAAATATGTAGAGTTTCCATTGTTTTTGAAAATACTTTTTAAATCCCAATTGTGTCGAATCACTTTCAGATTTCCAAATGTATCCAGAACGAGATTTTTTTGTGTGCATGTGCTGAAAATCCACTGGAGGATTGCTCTTGATGTAGGATAACAGTGTTTCCCGTTGTTTCACTCCAACGTAACTGTGCATACATTTGCCCTGCATCCATACTTCCAGGGAAGTTTTATTTCAGCATTATAAATGTTTGAAAATACTTCTTAACAGCATATAACTTTTCTTCTAGCTATGGGAAACTATCTGGGAACATTATTTTAACAGGTAAAAAAAAAACTTTCAGATTCTATACTGTCAAACACACGTTAGATGAGAAGCGTGAAAACACCATTCAAAGGTGTGCACAGGGGGTGAACTTTAAGTTTGCTTTCCCCTGACATGATCTACCACTTCCTCTCTTTGTAGATGTGCCTGTGTTTGTGTAATACATACAGCTCTCCCCGACAAAAACGGCTCAATCAAATAGGGGTGGGGAGCCTCTAAAATCATTTGCAATGTGCATTTACCAACATGGTTTCTGTTTATGTCTTCCCCAAGGCAATAAGCCTGTGCAGATGTTGAGGGAAACAACATCCTGGGAACCAACTTCCTACAGTGTTTGAAACACAAATCATTAACTTGTTACCAGTCTACACTGGAAGCTGAAATGCAAAACAGTTTAAATATGTTAACTTAGATGTAGTCAAGCCTTCTCCACATTCGTTTGAACTATTGAGAAGTCGGTACAAAATCCACAAACTTCCTATGCCTTGGAGGGTTGCTTTGTTCTCTGAAGAATACACTACTCTGTCTGAATACATTCCCAGATATTTCTACAATTCGATAATTTGATAGACAGATTCATAGTGACAAAGAATACATACACGATTCCATGTAAAAAACAAATGCAAAATCCTATTGGACAGAACCTGATAAAAGATTTCATTGTTCTACTAATTACTCAAGAAATGTGTTTGGAACCTCATGCTCAGCACTGCTAACGGCTCACCACTGTTAAACTGAATCAACCTATTTAGCCTGAATTCATTCATTTAATTGTTATTTGTTAAGTGTCTACTATTTTTGAGATATTTTTGTTAAGGTTAAAGAGAAGCAAGCCTAAATCCATTTTGATATAATTCCTTTTCCTGAGAATCAGTGGGGAGGCAAAGCAAGCCTGAATCCATTCTGTTGTTTCGTTACATTTTATTGCATTTAAAAAAAAACTTGTTCCACTTGTCTCCCCACCCATTGCACGGTATTTTAAGTGAACCTGGTTAGAATGGTTAGAATTATTAGAATTGTGTAGAAAGTCACTAACTACCCTTGTGACAACTCCCGTGACTATGTTAAGGTGGTCTTCATGCCATCTGTATATGACATGGAAATGCTAAAAGAGCAAGTTTGTCTCTACTTTACTGTTTATCCTTTTCTGTTACACCTTTGAAACTGGTTCCTCTTGTTTGCCCTCCCATTGTATAACTGTGAATGCATTCAACTAAAATTGTTAGTGATGTAAGTTACTGACTTCACTCCTGATTATATCCCTGGTGATTATTGCTTTTTATGATCCTGCTGTTTACAACCCCCTCCTGCAAGTCCCTCTCCGCACAGAACCTTAGGACATTATAGATTGCACCTGTTTTGTAAAAATTACTAATTGCATTGTGTAAACTGACTAAGCTGCCTTACCCTCGTGATTTCCCCTAACTGCTTTGTTTGCTTGCCCCCCCGAAAAATTTTGCCTTATAAAAGTCCGAGCCTCAGACAACTTGGGGCTGCTCTCAGGAACCCCATGTTGAGACACTGAGGCAGTCGCCAGCCAGCTCTTCAATAAAAGGACTCCTCTTTAATTTGACTTGTCTGGCGATGTGGCCTTTGGGGGAACTCCTGGGCATAACATTTCAAGTTCAAGAAAGCTCAAATTTCACGAGTAGAAAAACAAAAGCCCCTCAAATTCCAGTTTAGAGAAAAAAAGCAATGAGCAAATTAAAATAATTAAAACTTATAGGATGTTGGCCGGGCATGGTGGCTCATGCTTGTAAGTCCCAGTGCTGTGGCAGGCCGAGGCGGGTAGATTTCCTGAGCTCAGAGGGTTCGAGACCAGCATGAATCGGAGTGAGCCAGAGTATAAGACCCCATCTCTACCAAAACAAAACAAAACAAAACAAAAAGACACCAGGCGTTGTGGCAGGTGCTTGTAATTCCAGCTACTTGGGAGGCAAAGGGCAAGAGAATTGCTAAAGGAAGAAAGGAAAAAACAAACAAACAAAAACCCTCCAAACTAAGAAGAGTGAAAGCCAGCTGAAAGAAAGCCAGCTGAAATTAAAAGCAAAACAAACAAACAAAAACTTATAGGATGTTAAATGGTGATAAATACAATAGAGATAAATGAAATTCAAAAGAAAAATTATAGTGGAGAAAGGGAGCTGCTGTTTTTAAGAGTCTGGCTTCAGTAAAATAAATAAATAAATAATAATAAAAAGAGTCTGGCCTCACTGAGATGGTGATACTTGATGACAAATGTTTCTGAGAAATAAGTCAAAGAGATATCTGCGGAAGAACATTTCAGGTGGAGGGCAGGGCCTGGGGAGCCCCTAAGCACTCACTTACTCACTGTATAGCTCGCCAATTATGGAGCATCAGAGTTCTTGGGAGTAGAATAGCAGAAGGTAGTTGTGATGAATCAATGAGTAATGTTTGTAAATAGGTTTGCCCAGAACTTGGAAAATGCTAACTCATTACATTTTTAGCAATTTTCATAATATGATACCCTAAAATTACTCATTCTTCCAAACTTTCTCCAAGATATATCAAGATACACAACTAATTGTCAAACAACTGAAATAACAGAGGGTGCCAAAAAAAAATGTATGCCCATTAATTTAGAAAAGGGGTCAAGCACAGTGGCTCACACCTGTAATCCCAGCACTCTGGGAAGCCATGACAGGTTGTTGTTTGAGCTCAGGAGTTTGAGACCAGCCTGACCAATGATGAGACCCCCATCTCTACTAAATACAGAAAAACTGGCCAGGTGTGGAGATGGGCACCTGAAGTACCAGCTACTCAGGTGGCGGAGGCAGGAAGATCGCTTGAGTCCAAGACTCTGAGGTTGCTGCCAGTGATGATGACACAGCACACTACCCAGGGTGACAGAGTGAGAATCTGCCCCCCACCCAAAAAAATCAGTAAAAAAAGGAAAAAACTTTATTTGTATTAAATTTGTAATATTCAATATACACTGACAACAAAAGACGAATACCAGTCATGTTTGACTTCTGCAATTATAAGGGGTGCTCAAAGTACATACATAAGTAATATACAATACACAGATAACACAGCTTCTAGTGTGTTTATATTTTCTTGGCATTCCCCGTATATGCCAGGGAAACCAAAGCATGAGAGACATGTCCTCTCTGTTTATGAGGATTTCCATTCTCATTCTGTTCCATTAGATGAATCTGACAAATGCACACGTTATCAATGCACACATAACTGAAAAGCAAAGCTCGAATATTAAGAAATTGGTGGAAGTAATACTGTGAATATTTTCAGTTAATTTTCCAACGGTGCCTGAAAACAAGTTCGATATTTAAACACTGTTTTATATGGTACTGTTCAGCTTGAAATTGATGACAAAATTCACCCACATGTCTTTACCTGACCCTCGTGTCATAGTACATCTATAGATTTTGTGTAGTCTGCTATAACTTTGGAGTCTTGCCAGGGTAATTTCTCCTGTGTTCACAGAAATTTCTTGTTGTCTATGTTTTTCTTATCATACAATGACTGAAGAGATTGATTCCTCCTTCCGAGTCTAATAGGAAGGGCTCACAAAATCAATATCCATATTATCAATTGCAGCGTGGTGGTCAGATATAGATCCATAGTCTTTGCAGACACTGCTTCATTTATGGAAAAAAAATAAAAGTATTCAAGTTTATAGTACATATACCAACCCACCTATCAAGGATATTGACCTATTATTGATTTGAGAGGGACTGATTATTGCTGAAAGAACATTGAGAATTTCTTTTTTACTTGAAATGTAGCACCTCAAACTCCATATGTGAACTACAGCTCAACTTCAAAGAGAAAAAAACGTGAGACTTCCTCAGACTGTCTAGGGAGAAGGGCCAGAACACCAAAGTCCTGAAGGGGATAAATCACAACAGTAAAGTAGTGTTAGACAGTCGCCTGTTTTCTAACAGTAAATTTACATGAGTAAAAGCTAAAACAGCATTCAAATAATAAAAGACATATAAATACAATAGAACTCCGTAGCTGACCCCTCCTTCAGTTGGCCTAATTTTCACAGACCACACATGCACCATGTGTAGGCATCAGTACCACAGGCCTCATTCCTTATGCCACTTTCCTATGGTGACCAGTTTGTCACAGTCCTTGGGTGGTCACCTTACAGAACTTCTACTGCATATGCAAAATGCCCTAAAATCACTTTTCTTTGATAGTAGCTGAAAAAGGCATATATTTCTACATAGATTTTGTAGTACCTAGAACTTTGTTATGCTTATGACTGTATGTTCAATATACATAAAATATGAATAATGCTTTTGTCAACATCCACCAAAATAAAAACACGTATTTCTGGGGATAGTGTACCTAAGTATTTAGTGGGAGAAAATGCAGCTGTCTCCCATGGCGGGCACCCTGTTCAAGGCCAAGGGCTTTCCCACTCCCAAACGAGGTTTCCTCCCACATGCAGCCCCACTGGTAAACAGAGGCCATTACCCCATCAGAGAGGAGGGAGAAAAATGGTCAGATCAGTGAAGTTTGGAAGAAATCTTTGTGTTCCTCTGAGCCCCATGCTTCTCCTTGTGAGCAATCCTCTCACAGGAAGAAAGGATTCAGTGTTACACCAGGGCAGGGTCTTCCTTATCAACTAACTACGCACTCCAGAACTGTGAGAAATAAATGTTTCTTCTTATAACTTACCCAGTCTGTGGTATTCTTTTATAGCAGCATAAAACTAGCTCAGACAGGACACTTGGAGTCCTAAGTGACTAGTATTAGCTATTTGATAGTTAACATCTTAAATTAAAATTAAGATCAGTAAAAGGCATGGTTTCAAATAGGAAAGTTCAGCTATAATAGATATCACAGGATGAAAATTATAATCAGATCGGTTATGACTTACCAAAAAGAATCATGACTGTGCACAAAAGCAATCTGCACAAAAAATGCAATATGATGTTTTATTTCACATTGTGGCTTGAAAATAAAAAACATATTCATGCATTGTATCTGGTAATTATTTGAGGTGATAAATATACTGGGAAAGGAAAATATTATTAAGTATTTTCAGAATATTTGAAAGATTTTGCATTTGTTTACAGTTTATCACTGTTTCAGTGTCCTATGAAGGGTTAATGAGGTAATTCTTATAAGCACACAGGCAGAAGAATCTAGGTATAACAAATATGCTTGGTCTGCATGAATGCTAAACTCAAGGTCACTACATAGCCGAAGATTTATTAATTCAAATACGCTAAGGTGCATGTCCAGAATGGTCTTCATTAATAATGCAGGAAGATTTAAGTGATATAATTTGATAGTTAGTGAAAACAAAAGTCATAGAAAGGGTTATATAGAAAAATTCACCTAATTGTATATACATTAAAGAGGTAGGTCAATAGCCTTCAAACCTATCTCCACAAGAGAATGAAGTGGCTTAAAAATCAAGGGGTGTTGTCTATGGAGCATCTCAGGGAGAAAGCCTTCTGGATTCTCCACTCATGTTTTCTTTTTTCCTCCCTCATCTTTTCCAGTTGAAATCAAAAAGAGAATGCAGTTCCT
Organism: Arctocebus calabarensis; assembly: GCA_963573935.1. NCBI lineage: Eukaryota > Metazoa > Chordata > Mammalia > Primates > Lorisidae > Arctocebus > Arctocebus calabarensis. The sequence continues at coordinate 29,166 of CAUYON010013756.1, forward strand.
CACTGTGTGATCACTGTCACAATGATTTACAGTTTGACACCAGGTGAGGGGTATTCATATACCCTGCATCCCAAGTCTTCAGTTGCACAAAAGAACATTTGCTATCAAATGAGAAATTTTTCAAAACTAGATTTCCTTCATCAATTTGTTTTCCTTGGTATGTTTCTACAGTTAAAAAACAGAAGTGTCATTGCAGGTTACTGTTGCCTAGTAAGAGCAAAGTGTAGCAACCATTTGGTGACCTGAACCTGTCATGAAGATGTGTCAGGATCATGTAGATATAAAGCAGTTTGTATTTTACACAGGGAGAGTAGGGTAAATGAAGTGGCATTTCCTATTCCTTTGATGGAAAGAATTATTAAAACTGCTTTTATACATGTTTCATGTTTTACTTCTTGGCTATGGGAAATCGGTAAGTAAACATGACTAACCAACTTTAGTCAATAATGGCTGCTTACTAAAGACATTTTCTTTTCTTTTGCTTCTATCTACATACATTTAAGGAGTAGATTTTAAATTAAGTACCTATTGTTGAAGAAGAATATACAGGTTTATTTCATTTTATTCTGTATCCCTCCAACTAATGTGATTCCCATCATTTGATCAAACAGGACACTTCATCTTGAGAGTTCTAAAAGTAGCAGATTAATTCTAGTCAAAACTTGAGTATATTTCAGAACTTATTCACATTGGCTTTCTCGGGAAATACTGTAACGTGTGAAAATAGCCTTTAAAAAATCACCTAAAATATTAACATTAAAAGATTTACTTAAAATGTAGAATTACAGCATATTTATGATGCACTGAGATTAGGAACACTTGTCTTAGAATTGTGAGTTGAAGCATTTCTATTATATTCATATGTCTCTATTTTAAATAACACTATTAACATGTTACATGCTACAGTGAACTATTATTATTTATTCTAAGATCAATTTCATATCATTTTTTCCTGAAAATGTATAACCATTTAAGTCAGGATACTTAAAATAAGATTATGATTCAAAGGTGTATTTCAACTTTATTAAAAGATATAGATCTTCAAATAGAGTCAGCCATCTTTTCACCGTCTAAGACCCTAATAGTACTATTTAGCATTACTTCCTTTTTTACCAACTTTTACTCCATGCTACAGAAATGCAGCTTTGCTTCATATTCCTCTAGTAAAATGCATCTGAAGGCAAGTGTGTTGAACACTACACATTTTTTCTCTAATAAAATAAAAATGATTAATTTTCAAAACTGTTAATGGTTTTATTCTCCTAAATGAAAATCATATTACATTTAATAAACTTCAGTCTGTTTTAATGTATTCCAAGTAATGCCATGAAAAAAACAGTGCTCACATGCCAAGGATTAGAAAAATTAACTTTTTCAAAACATCCTCTTATTGGAAACTTTTTTTTCATTAAAAAGTCAGTTCTAATTTCCAATTAAATCAAAAGGTATTACAAATGCCATAGAAATGACAGGGTGAAGAGCCAAAATAAATCCTCAAAGTAAAGTGGCAGAGTTAATAAAAAAGCTGTGGGAAAAAAAATCCTGTGCCCTGAACTCTTATGTGGAATAAATGCACACTCCACTTTCACATGACACAAGACATCTAGGGGACATATTTACCAGACACCATTTAATTAAATAAAACTTCCTTATCTTAATGCAATCACACACCAATTTTATTTTTTTAAATTCCAATAGATTCAGGGGGTAAAAGTGTTTCCACCACTTGGATGAATTGTGTAATGCTGAAGTCAGGACTTTCAGTGGGCCCCTCACCCCAGGTGACGTGGCACCCCACAGACGGTGATCCCAGCTCCCTCCCCTCCCCCCAGCTCCCTCCCCCCCTCCCCTTGTTAGTTTCCGATGTCATTACACCACCGTGTCACCCCAGAGCCCTTGCTGGGCTCCTGCTCATCAATGAGGACAGGTAGTACTTGTTTTTCCATCTTTGAGACACTGGGGGGGACCCTGGTCTCCAGTTGCATCCAAGTTGCTGAAAAGGACGTTATCTCATTTCTTGTAAGTCTGTGCAGTACTCCATGGCATGCACAGAGGATGCCAAAAATATACATGTACACAGATTAAAACAGGGGAAAATCAGGATTGAATGTGTGATACTCCAGTCACGCTTGACTTCTGTGTCTGCAGGAGGTGTTCCATGTGGCTTGTGGTAGTCACCTCTGTATGGGTAGACAGGGAATATGACAGTTTTCATACAGCTTTTTCCTTTCTTGGAATGTGTAAACATTTTATGTTCTGTATATAAATATACCACATTTTCATTATCTACTCGTCAGTTGCTGGGCACATATGTTGATTCCGTAACTTTGCAATTGATTGTGAATTGTGCTGTGACAAACATTTGGGTGCAGGTGTCTTTTTTATGTGACTTCTTTTCCTTCTGACAGATACTCAGAAGTGTGATCCCTGCATGGAATGGTAGGTCTACACCATACCAACATTTTCAAAAGAGATGTGTATAGCAGGCCCCTAAGGAACTATTCCCTCTTACAACAATGCTGTAAGTAGCATTTTCACAATATGAAATGCCACCTTTTCTCTGCTTCCTACAACCACGGCTATAATTTTAATGGAAGAATTTCTTCCTTGATAAAAGATTGATTTTGTTTGGACACTTCTCTCATACTGCCTTTCCATTGCTTGAGATTTTTAAATCATTCCTGTCCATGTTTTTGAGTGTTTTTAAGTGATCTATTTTGTGCTAGGCTCTGATCTTAGCTGTTTGCATCTATTATTAACTCATTTAATTCTCAAAACAGTTTTGAAAATGAACTTGTAGTAAACAAATATCCAATTGAATTCTTAGACAGGGATCAGCTAAGCAACTTTCTTGACATCAGCCAACCAGGAAGCAGTGCAGCTTGGTGGAACCCAACTGGCCAATTCTTGAAAGTCTATATCTTCAAATGATGTCCACTTCTTAGGGATTTGTGCTCAGATTCCTTAATCTAGTTAAGTTTCCCCACAGTCAGACTCCAAATTACCTTTATACTTTTACCTTCCATTAGTCTTTATCAGCAATTCCCATGCTTCTAGACATGTTAAGAAATGCTTCTCAAAGAAAGTTTACAGGATTACATAAACAGGAAAAAATTTCCCTGTAGACTAAAGGCTCTGAAAAGTCCTGCAGTCAAAAGGTGTGTTCATTTTTACCAAATATTCCTCTAACTTAAGCCATCACAAATGTTTTGTTCACAGATTATCTCATAGGAATATAGTTCTGTATATTAGGAGAACATAGTAGGAAAAAGAATATCCCACAAAAATGTTAAAATCACATTTTAATTCTCCCTTGAGTATGATCAAGCCATTATCATTTTTGTACTTTTGTTCTCATAATTTCCATGCCTAAAATATTCTTACTCTTGTTCTTCTTAATTCTAATATAAGGTATCCTTCATGATTTAACTCAAATGTTATCGCTGACACCTTCTCTGATGAATTCTCACTGAAATGCCCAGCAAGGTTTACCTGTCACATTGATTTACCAGATCATGATGTGCAGCTGTATGATGTGGGTCACTATGGAAGTTTGGAGATACACAAAAATCCAGAAACAAACAACTGTGCAGATGAAAACTAATGAAGCCCCCCAAGCAACACTAATAAACGGACAAGTTGAAACTTGCCTGGGTGAATCAGAAAGGACGTGCCGACTGGGTTTCTTGGAAATGAAATGATGGACCATAGCACAGTCTACCTCAAAACCTTTGCAGCAACCCAGGTACTACTGCTTAACTTCTGCATCGCCCAAGTTCTCGTGTGCACAGGGCTTATCTCGTACCACATGGCAAACTCCTTGGAGAGACAGAACATTGAACGATCTCTGGAATTTTAGAGAATCATTCACTCAATTTTATTTTTCAGCCACCATCAGACAGAAAACACATGATAGTGCTTGAAATATGAGAAAGGTCATGCTCAAAATAAGCTATCAATGTGTTAAATTAGGATCAAAGAGAACTAGATCTGAAAGATATCTAAGATAGCATTTACTATAAATATTTATGAAAATTGAGTCCCAAGGAAGTTACTCTTTTTTACTCTTTATATCCAAATTCTTTCAGTATTTCCAATAAGAAACAGAAATATTAAAATAAACGCAGGGAGTAAACTAAAAGCTAAATATGAAATGCCATAGGGTAGACAATTGTCATATTGTGGTCCATAAAACATAAGAGCCATGGCACACAAACCATACATTGTGACAGAGTGCAAAGCAAAACGTGATGGTTTATATAGCCCTCCTTAGCTAATAAACAAAGCACCCAAATTTGCATGAGAAGGAAAAGTTATAAAATTAACCAAGTGCTTCTCATGGGCCAGATACAGCTCAAATCAATGTTGGTGTTACTCGTTCAATTCCACAAGAGCCCTGTGAGGTAAAAATTACTGTCTCCCTTTTTCGGATTCAAAAAACTGAGTCTCAGTGAGGTTTAAAGGAAGTATAAATTATTTTGTTAATTCTTTTCGTTAATAAATCAAACCTTGTCCTTGCACAAAGGTTCACTTATTTCCAAAGCTGCATAAAATTGTAATGAAGTGGGTTACAGTATGGCCCATGGGCAGGGATAAGGTTGATTTATCAAAACAGCTTGGAAGTCCTCCATGCCCAGACTCGGAACCTGAGTTCCAAAGGGAAGGAAAGAAGGAATGAAAAGAAAAAGGTGTCATTTCCTGGAGGAGTCTGGGGTTAAGTTGTCAGTCATCTGCTTCCAGCCTTACAGGACTTTAATGTGACTCCTGGGGAAATAGAATCTTAAGCAGACTGCTTCCCAGTGGGTTTGCCAGGATAAATAATCTGCAAAATGTACCCCTAGACAAATAAATTAGTTTACCTGTTGAATGGAGTTGCTTACTGTCAGCCATCTGGGTGATGAATAGTGCCAAAACCAACGATTTCACTTGGGGTGTTTTTATCCAGCCCTTTCTCTCTCGAGAGAGAGAAACTGGATGAGCATTTGCATAGAATCTTAAAGTCAGTACTGGAATAGGATAAAGACTATTATTATCAGCAGAAGGACAGTGTTTTATTGTGTATTTACTGTGGTAGATGGCAATCCAGAAATGTTATAAATTATTACTTCTTCTTTTAAAAAGGACATTGCTTCCATTGCAGTGGATTCTGTCAAAATGTCTGCTCTCAGTTTCTCCGACCCTCAAGGGTACATACTTCTGATAACTTTGTCCTTACAGGGTGCTCGTCAGCTTGGAAATTTAGCACCACCCACTGCAGTTCTTAGTGAATTCATGACAAGGGGTTTCAGCCTTTGAAATAAGGGTCTTCTGGCTCGGCACCTGTGGCTCAGTGGGCTAAGGCGCCAGTCATGTAAACCTGAGCTGGCGGGTTCGAATCCAGCCTGGGCCCTCCAAACAACAATGATGGCTGCAACCAAACAAAAATAGCCGGGTGTTGTGGCGGGCACCTGTAGTCCCAGCTACTTGGGAGGCAGAGGCAGGAGACTTGCTTGAGCCCAGGAATTGGAGGTTGCTGTGAGCTGTGATGCCACAGCACTCTATCCAGGGTGACAGCTTGAGACTCTGTCTCAAAAAAAAAAAGAAAGAAGGGTCTTCTGAGTTTTCCCCCATACCCTGGATAAAATGCTTTATCGTTTATGCACCAATAATATATATATACATATATATACATGAGTTTTTTCTTAGAAATCTATTGTGTTACGTGGTTCAATGGATATGAAAACATACCAAACACACCACACCACACATACACACACACATGATTTATGGAAAAAAAATTGGGCAAATAAATGCTTCAACATAACAGACACATCTGTGTTAAAAATTCAGTTACTTTTAACAAAATTCCCACTGAAGGGATTGCTTGTGACAACCTCCAGTAGAAAGCAGGGCTTGGTGCCTACTGTAACTCAGAAAATATTTGCTTAAAAAGGTTCTGGTTTAGAATTGTGTGGAGGTGGCTGGCAGAGTGATAGGCTTAAGATTATCTAATGTTTATACTGCCAGGGAGAGAGGACAGAAACGGGGATGACGTTCATCATGATATTTAAGATATTTCTAGTATGCAGCAGCCCGTATAGCTGATGGCTGGGAGGAGTGAGAGTTAGAAGAAACACCTAGAAAGCTCAGTAATGGAACCCCTGGGTGGAAAGGGCGTGGAGAGGGATTTAACTCCTAACAAGCACGAGAGCTCATGAGATGAGAGCAGTGGTGAGTTGGCAGTCTCTACACCTGCGGTGTTGGGAGGCACGAGATCAGCCTTGTATCAGGCTGGAGGAGCAGGCAGTGGGAGCATGCGCACTCTATCACGGACCCGCTTACTCTGACTGTCCCCTCTCCTGCCTGCAGAACCCAGCACGGCGGCTCTGCTGAAGATCACCAAGCTCCGCTAAGACTAAGATCTGTCCATTCTAAGACTGCTTTCCTCTCTCTAAGACTGTCTCTCTCTCTCCAGGTGAAGTAGACAGCCCTCAGGCACCTAAGAGAAATTGTCCCTGAGCATGGCAGCTTAGCAGTCGGCGTCCAGAACTAGTTAAGCCGGCCGGAGACCTGGCCAGTCCCAGGCCATGACAAGTGGTGGCAGTGGTGAAATGCGACGCTAGTACGTCTTCATGATAATTTTTCTCAGCTGTCGCTCTCCAAATGGGAGCTAAATAGACCAGTAAAAGTGGTCCTTTAACACATGTAAGAATAGATGACAGAATTGGAAATATTTATTAATAGTTTTAAATAGCTGAATAATAACACATTACAAAAACAGCCTTTCTACTGGAATATCTCCTCCAGCCATCCTCCTGACTGTTCTCTGCCATGCTACTCGTGACTCCAGCAGCCGCACACGACATCGAATGAGAAAACACTGAGCGTGAAGCCGGAGGGAGAGCATGAGCACGGTAACGCTTCTACCTGTGCACCCTCGCCGTCACCATCAGTACCCTGGAGAGGCTGGCAGCGGCGAGCGGTGCAGCCAGGATCAATATCATACCACAGACGGCAGGGAGAGGGGCAATTACCGACTCGGAAAGCACTCTAGCAGAATTTCAATATGAAGTCAATGCTCTAAATGCCTCTATCTTGATCCATGTTATATCAGCTAAAATGAGGAAAGATATTTTAAGCTGATTCTCAAGACAGGTTAATGTGTGTGTAGAAAAGACGTAAAAACTGAGGAAGTAAAGCAGCCAGCTCTCAAACCACATCTCATGAAACAATATTTATAGCATGCAGATGAGGTGATACAAAGGTTCGCAGATTAATAAAGTAGTACCTTGTCGTTTTTATTTCACTGGATCCCATGATGTATCAGGGTACTACAATTACATCCAATGAAATTCTACTTATTGGATAATGCAAGAGAAATTGTGTACTATAACTCTGGCTGTGGGAAACAAATTCTCTCTCTAAACAATGTTGGGAGGAATTAGACTAATGAAGGCCGTTTCTCCTCACAGGTCACCCCATTTCAGTTCTCAGAACCTCAGAGAGGAGTTAATCCCATTAAAATGATAACCGGAGGTGGGCTGTCTAGATCATGACCTCCCAAACTGTCAGAAGTAGCATAATTTTCCTTATTTTAAACTAACAATATAAATACTTCAAGTCTTTATATGTACTCTTATCAGAAAGTGCTGAGATGGTAAGAGGGACTTTTCCTAACAAATGCAACCAGTGTAACATGGTTTCTTGTACCCTCAATGAATCCCCAACAATAAAAAAAAAAAAAAGAAAGTGCTGAGATGCATCTTAGAAAGTTTTCTTTTCAGCAAAAATGTCAATTCCATTCTAATGAATGTCACGCTGAACGCTCTCTGCTCCTTCACAGATGAGTTTCTCTAACATTTTAGGTGAAACTAGAAGTGAGTTGAGTCAATGTTAATGCCATTACTGACAATACTGACAAGGACCAGAATGTCACGTTTTCAGTTTTCTAAGAGAAATTTGCACTTGTATTCCAGCTAGAAGAAAACATCCTGATTTGTCAACAAGGCAGTTTCTAAAAACACGATATTTTGGCCTAACCAGTATATTGGGGGTGCAAGAAAGAAGAAGGGGGAGGAGGAGGAGGAAGAAGAAAAGATGACAAAATTTGATTATTCAAAAGTTTGCTCATGAATACCAGTTTGCGAAGCTCAGAGGAATAAATAAAAAGCAGTTTTAGGACTTTCTATAACTTGTAGAGTATGGTTTCTTATATGCGGATGTAATACACTGATAATTTTTTAATTACCTTAAGGTACACCCCATAGAGTAGAAAGAACACGGGCTTTTGTCTCTGATAAAGCAGGATGTGTGATACATACTGTCTCTACCACTCGCTAGTTGTGATGTTTTGGACAAGTTGTTTAACCTCTCGGATCTCCTGTTTTCTCGGGGACTGTATATTGCAAATGAGTAAAAACAGCAATTCTTACTTATAGAGATGTTGTAAGAATTAAATTGGTAACATAAATCTCCTAACAGTCCCAAAGCCCAGTAGGCTCCCCAATAATTGGCATCTATAACATGACTACTAAAAAGAAGAATAGAATCAGAGAAGAAAATAAAAGGGACCATACAATATTTTCTTTTTAGTTTAATTTGTTAAGGGACTGCAGCAAAGGCAAAATATAGATTACTGCATTAAAGTAGTGATGAGTACCCACATATGTTAGAAGTTCTAGAACTTCTAGTTAATACTAGTTACCTAAATGAACAACTAAAACCTGCTTACACTGTAGTCTACTTTTAAACTGTCTTTCCCCAGAATACACAAAATCAGGAAATGTGGATGAGATTCTTTTTTTTTCTTTTCTTTTTTTTTAGAGATAGAGTCTCATTTCATCACCCTCAGTAGAGTGCTGTGACGTCACAGCTCACAGCAACCTCCAATTCCTGGGCTCAAGCGAGTCTCTTGCCTCAGCCTTCCAAGTAGCTGGAACCACAGGCACCTGCCACAATGCCTGATATGTGGTTGAGATTCTTTGTCAAGCTGATGACAAAGAAGGAAGTCAGAAAAGAAAATAAGAATAGATTTTGGAGTAGATTTAGTAGATATGTATTTGGGGATAACTCAGAGCAAGACAATTTTAGGATAAAGTGAGAGATTTTGTGATTCTTGATGGTAGAGTTTTGCATTGAATCCAAAGAATTAGCTCTACAATTGAGCTGCTCACAAAGAGACCGTTGTACCTGAAGTAGAAATTGACAGGTAGGAAACTGGGAGAATAAATTAACAATAGGAAGGAAACTTAACTATTAATAACTATGTGTCCTGGACATACTTAGCTAAGAGACCAGTGAGAGGAAGGTGTGGGGACTAACTTGTGTGGGTGGGAGCAGGCATAGAACTTTACCAGAGAACTTGAGGCACATATGTTAAAACCGTTCAGGTAAAAAGCCAGCATGGCAAGACACAAAACAAAGAATGCTTGATGTTTAACAAAACAAAATAATCATGGATTCACAGAACCAAAAATTATTTGCTTGACTGGTGTAAAGGGAGCATCCGAAGCATAAGTTAGGAATAAAATATATGTACTTATTAGGATACAATGCTAGGCATATAACGTGATGTGATTTTAAAATAGTAATGGTATACAAACAAGTGTTGATAATATAAAATGTGCCAAATGAAAGAAAAGTCATCTTTTGTTTGATGGTTTTAGCTATTGTCATCCTGCAGTAATACTCGTATTTGGTTCAAAAATTAATTTTTGGATTAGGCAGCATTCATTTTACTTACAGTTTTTCCACTGGCTTCCCTCATCTAATTCATTAGTTTTGTTAAGTGAGTATATAGTGCAAGCAGATGAGGGAATTAAAAAACAATTGGTATGGGGTGAAAATAAATAGAAGAGAGAATACTGTGTATAATTTGGAGCTAATCCATTTTCATAATGTTTAAGACTTGAAATGTTAATTTTCTCTGTTGTTAAATATTTACCGTGTAATTGAAAATGAAATTACTGAATAGAAAATAATTAGATGGGCAAAGCAGACTGACTACATACAGAACTTATCATTAGTCATTTGGAATCTATTTTAATACAGTTTTATGCTGTAAGATCCCTTCAAATATTCTTGAGTACACATGAGGCCCTCTTTTTATTTATAGTACCAGGGTATGTGCAGAATGTTCATTTGTTAACTGTTATATTTGCAAACATTCAATTTATGCTAACATGATTTATCAGGCTGATTCTTAATAACATTACTTTCTTTAATATTCTAATGATTTCTCAAAATTGTTTAGAAACATATTTAAAGAACTTCCATGGCCAAAAAAGAACCTTCAAAATACTAATCAATAGGTAATAAAGATTGAACTCTTGCTTTTTATATTTAATTTCAAATTAAGGGCTTTTATGGCTACTTGATGAAATTAGATTACTTATTTGATGCGTTAGGCATATTATTGTTTTTTTCTTTCTTTCTTTTTTTTTTCTTTTGAGACAAAGTCTCACTATGTTGCCCTGGGTAGAGTGCTGTGGCATCACAGCTTACAGCAACCTCAAACTCTTGGGCTTATGCAATTCTCTTGCCTCAGCCTCCCAAGTAGCTGGGACTACAGGCACCTGCCACAACGCCTGGCTATTTTTTTTGTTGTTGTTGTAGTTGTCATTGTTATCTGGTAGGCCTGGGCTGACTTTGAATCTGCCAGCTCCAGTGTATGTGGCTGGCACCTTAGCCACGTTAGGTGTATAATATCATTGTAATGAATATTATCATGCTGATTTGTAATGTGTTTGAAATGTCCTATGTGGTGAAATCAAGGTGTAATACTATACTTTTGTTATTAAAATGGAACAGACCCATTAAAAATTATCAAATTATTATTTTATTAGGGTTATTATTTTAGTCAAGAACCATTTAATTTATAGGATTGATTCATGCCATATTTTATTGACCAAACTAAGCTTTTGATTTCTTTAATGAGGCACATCAAAAAGATTATTACAAAGTCATGAAATTGCCATGAGGCTTAGTTTGCCTTACCTCAACAGCAAATATGTCACTGCTCTTCATTTGAAAACTTCTAAGAATGATTCAGACATGAAATTGATAAACAGAGGTATTATGAAAATACATGTATCTTTTAGATCATTATTTCGTCATTCAAAAAAAAAGCTCAAAAAGAAGAGCAAGTATTCACAAAACTTGAATTATTTTCATTTTCAAGTACCATTTAATCCCTAGAAATTTAACCTGAGGGTAAATAATATTCCCTGGGTTGCACTATAACTCTGATGCCTTTGCAAAGTACAAAGCAAAGTGTCAAGCATTGCTTTCCTTTAACAATAAATCAATGAATAAATAAAGAGAAGAAAATAATCCTGATAGTATCACAGAAAACAGAAATGCAACGGATATTTTAAAAGCAGACCGGAACATAAATAAATGAGAATGTGTTATGTTCTCTAAAAAAGATTATACTCTTTAAATAAAGAAATCATATAGAATTTTTTTAAAGGCTAGCAATAGGAGCTACTTGTGGTAATGCATGAAATTGCACTTATATCATTTAATTATATTAAAGATAGCAGCATGGCGCTCCAAACAGTGAAGTGGGGGATGGAGTGGGAATCGTACTGCCTATGACTGACAAGGTGTTCCATGATGAAATCACAATCTTACATACGAATCTTAAGTAGAAGACTGAAGGAATAAAAAACAATGTATACACTCATACAAATAAAACCATGTTCCAAGAGAATAGCTGTGTTCTATATCTAAAAGAAAGCTACTGGGGCCTTTCAAAGTAACATTGCAACATTGCAACATTATGACCTCCAAGTGGAAAAATTTGTTCCCATTTCTCTCTTTCGAGTTCAAGGTAAAGTTTAGTCATCTAGCATCAATTGTAGTAACTCAGTTAAGAGCTAAAGGAATCACAGACAAAGATGTTCTCTGTTTAGGCTCTGCCTGTCCTCAATGACCACAAAACCCAGCTTCTAATGCTGGGCACACACAGCTTTTTTCCAAGGTTGGTGACAGAGAAGGGAATAGCATCTTTAGCCAACAGTATTCTCTGGCTCTAATTTTCTAGTTATTTTTCAGGCAGTTTTATCCTAAGTCTCTGTGGTGTCCAATTCTCAATTTTGAGAAGCAGATGGTAAACACTGACCTTTTGAACTCTGTGTGCACCAAATGTTCAAATTCTTCTGATGTTTCAAGGAACGCCAAGAGGCTGCGTAGACCCAAGCTTTCGGCCAGACGTGTGTTGACCAATGATGAGACCTTTAAAGAACTGTAACCTAAAACCTGGCACTCACTTTCCTTCTTCAGCAATAACAACACTCAGCACCTAAAAATTAGATTTTCCCCCTTTTGCCACTCACTACTCTTTCTCTAAGAACAACCGTAATTTGAAGAAGTGTGCTGTTCAAGGAAGCCTGTTTGTATTTTTCAGAACTCTGCCTTGGCTCCAAAGGTTCTGACTATTTGCTAACTCTTCAACTGCATTTCCCACCTGCCTCCTATTCTCCAATTAAGCACCGAAATGCAATTCTGACAGTAACACCGGCTCTTCTTCCCGTTAGCCTCTGCATCTTTTTTACTCTCTGCCATAGAAGTGCTCCCTTCCGACTGAGGTCAACTCTGGCGAAGCCGTCTCCGACCACCTGGCTAAGGCCTGGTTGCTTCTTCTTTCAGGGTATACAGTTTATACTTTATATGTGAAATTTTATGGCTATTTGTTTAGTGGTGTTGGCCCTCTCTTCCTTTTCTTATTTACTTTCTTTCCATTGACAGTTCATTTTCAAAGTCTTATTCTGTTTTTTTCTTCAACAGTATTGTCTTAGTCTGTTTGGGCTATTACAGCCAAAAACCATAAACTGGGTAGTTAACAAAGAACGGAAATTTGTTTCTCCTACCACTGGAGGCTGGGAAGTGAAAAATTGAGGCACAGGCAAATTCAGTGTGAGAAGCTCACTTTATCATTCACACATGGCACCTTGTTGCTGTGTCCTTTGAGGTAAAAGGGGCAAGTTAGTTCCCTATGGTCTCTTTGATAGGGGCACTAATCTCAGTCATGAGAGCACCACCCTTATGACCTAATCACCTCCTAAGACCCTACCTCCTGTTATTATCACCTTGGGATTCAAATTTCAACATATGCACTGGGGGGGTTGGGGAGTCGCAAACATTCAGACCATAGTAAATATGAGAAATATAAAAATTCCAAAGTCTGCTTAGCTAAGTTTCAGATGTAGAAAAATTAAAAAGACTGTAGAAAGCAACTTTTTTCATTCTAACACTGGAATAAGAGTCACCTCTTAATTCCAGAAAAATTCCACTAAATATTCACTGTTTTGGAATAACCCCCAAAGCACAACAGCAGGAGGTAACATGTCTGCAAACAGTAAGAAGCCAAGGAAAGGCTAAGTACTGTGTGACTGGCAAAGACAAAGATCATTCTACCCCAGTGTCCTGAATGGTCAGAAAACCAAGGCCATGAAATGCATCCCTTCTCTGCTTGGGAGATGTAAATTTTATCTTTACAAGCAGAGACTGGTCAGTTTGATGATTTTGTGAATAAATTGATGTCTTTGGTGTTTGGGAATTTTATTCAATATGTTTTACTTTCAACACATGATGCTATCTCAGGTTTAAGAAAGAATAAAATTAGTAGTGATGTTTCATTCAATTGGGTTACAAAAGGAAACATGGCAATACTCTAGGTAATGTTCCCAAACTCAAATGGGTTCTTACAGGTTACGAACTTTTAGCTCCTAGAGGAATACTATTTCCTGCCTATTCTTCATGATGAATTTATTAGAGCATTTCAAAGAAGTAAATATAAAAATAATGTTCACTTACTACTCTAATATCCTGCTTACCCTCCACTCTATTAAGATGTACAGCAGGACAATGAAAAGAATATGATTTACACCGGTAATTAAATGATGTGTCATTTGCCAATATTCAACATTTATTTAAATGACTTTAAGAGCTTAATGTACGAAACTGTGTACTCGAGCAGCATCATAAATGCAATATAGCTGTGCTAAGGACGCGGAGGTATACATAATGAAAGAATACCAGCTATGTAGTTTGTCTTTGGGGCTAAAAGCTTAAAATCTCAGATAGAGATACACTGAATAAAATTTATCAATTGAAGTTAAATACATATACATATATATGTATATTGTTTTGTTTTGTTTCGTTTCATTGCCGGAAGCATTGGCCAGTGCTCTTGTATACTTTCCATAACAAACAATTTGAGCTGTTCAGGTATCAGTTAAAAAGTGACTACTGAGGTTGTCCTGATGGCAGCCTGGTGGCCCTGGTGTCCTCAACCTAATGTCCCGGAGGGATGTGAAGATGCATAAAATGCTTCCTTCAAATAAGGTTGAACCTTTACAGTATGCTGAAATTGCCCCAGGCAACTTCCAAGGTGAAGTCTTTGAGTTAAAAGTGGATCACAATCAAGTTATACACGTTATTTTCTCCATAATGCAACCATATGGCACATTTCCTATATAGCACCTGATAGAAAGGATAAGCAGCTTGGGACAGGGGGACTGGAGGGGACAGAAAATGTATCACGAGCGTATACATTACACAAGTCAGAGAGACGAAACGATGGACTCAGGCGCAATCAACCAGGCATTTTCAACCGGGAGAAACAATTTTATTTAGGAGTGGCCTTCAATTACTGGGTTTCGAGTTGCTTTAACGTGTGTTTTTACCTCGATGCCTGTCTTAGTGTTTTCGACAACGTGACACACGTTCTTTGACATTTCATTCTGAAGTAGAGTTTCTCACGGATTTTTCTTTTAAATGGTAGTATCAAATAACTACTCTATCCTGGTACTTATTACCTTCGGCTTCTTTAGGCCAAACAGTACCGTGTCATCTGGGTTTCAGAATTTATTACCCATACTTACCCCTGAAGGAGACAAGCGAAGGGCCATGACAGCGGAAAGGATGTCAGACCCAAGATGCAGCCAAACAGATGACCTAATCTTCTTTTTCGTCACCATTTCCATGCACACATAAGATTATTTTGATTTGGGAATATCAGCTGAAATTTCCTGCCTTTGTGTTTCAAAAATAATTTGGGGAACAAGTATAAGTTTTTCAGAATGAGCGTTAAGATTGACATTCGGGGGCTTTGCTTTTCCGCAGAAACCTGCAGGGCGGTCTCTGTCACTCCAGGGTACTGAAGCGTGGACTGGAACTCCGGGAGCACCCACTGTTCTGAGGTCTCCCACGCACCAGGCTGCAATATTTTAAGAAATGACAGCCTCAGCTTCACAGAGAAACTCCTCAGGATTTTCTTTTAGTTCTAAATTTTCAGTCCCTACTCCCTTTCTATAAACTTTCCCATTGCACACACACATGATCCCAGGAAAATGAATCCATTATTTCCTTTCTACCTGATTTCTATTCACATCCTCCCAAATTTGCACAGAAGCATTGACTCACATCTTTAAGTCCTATTTCTTATTGACTTAATGGAAAGATATTGCTATCACACGCAAGGAGCAAGAAAATTGAAAAGTGTGAGGAAAAAAATGACTTAGGTATTCCAGTAGTAAATTACTAATGTGGCAGAGTCAGTCATTAGTTAATGATACATGTAGGATACCTCTTTACAGTTACCAAAACGTAAATTCAAAACTTTTTTTTTTTTTATTAAATCATAGCTGTGTACATTAATGCAATCATGGGGTACAATGTGCTGGTTTCATATACAATCTGAAATGTTTTCATCAAACTGTTTAACATAGCCTTCATGGCATTTTTTTTTTCTTTTTTTTTTTTTTTTCCAGTGGTAAGGCAGAATTTATTTACAGAAAAGAATACAGAAAACACTAAAGCTCCTGGTAGAGAGAGAGAACTCAAGTGGGGAGAGAAAAGCTCTCCATTTCTCTCCCAGTCTTTCCCCGTCTCCCACTTTAGGCTTTTAGTCTCAGGGTATTTATAGGTGTACGGGTTCCTTGGCCAGGAAATGAACGAACACAGTCCCTTCTGCCGGGGGGCAAGGTGAATGAATGTATCAATGAATGAATACAGTCCCTTCCGCCAGGGCAAAGTGAATGAATGCATCAATGAATGGACACAGTCCATTCTTGGAATTGAGGCCTAGGAAATTCACATGAAATTGACCTGGGCATAGGAGATGGGGGTTCCACATTTAGTCCTAAGTGTAAAGTGAAGGCGACACCAAGGCACAGGTGTCTCCTCGGCAGTTGTCCAGCCTTTGGCTATTGGAGCCTGGTGGGGGATGGATGTGCCTGTCATCCAGCCCGCTGGTTCTTCAGCTGGCCGTAGCACCGACACCACCAAGGAGGAGGCGGCAGGTCTGCCAGCCCCGCTGAGCTGGCTAGGGCGCCAAATGTCCTGCATCAATTCTCCCTCTCCGAGTAGAAACTCTAACTGCTATTAGGGAAAAAGGGCGAAGACTAATTCAAAACTTTTATTGTAAGATGAGAGGAGCTCAAATTCAGTTTTAATAGCACAGTTAAAATTCCTACTTTTTAAAT
>CAUYON010013757.1:0-15948 GCA_963573935.1 Arctocebus calabarensis
TAAACCAATCAAGAACATACCTTGGGGGAAAGACTCCCTATTCAATAAATGGTGCTGGGAGAATTAGATATTCCCATGTAAAAGACTGAAACTGGACCCTCACCTTTCTCCACTCACAAAAATTGATTCAAGTTGGATAAAGGACTTAAATTTAAGGCATGACACAATAAAAATCCTGAAAGAAAGCATAGGAAAAACACTGGAAGATATCAGCCTAGGGAAAGACTTCATGAAAAAGACTGCCTTGGCAATTGCAACAACAACAAAAATAAACAAATGGGACTTAATTAAACTGAAAAGCTTCTGTACAGCTAAGGAGACAACAACCAAAGCAAATAGACAACCTACCCAATGGGAAAGGATATTTGCATATTTTAAATCAGACAAAAGCTTGATAACTAGGATCTATAGAGAACTCACATTAATCCACATGAAAAAAGCCAACAATCCCATATATCAATGGGTAAGAGACATGAGTAGAACCTTCTCTAAAGAAGACAGACAAATGGGTAACAAATGAAAAAATGCTCATCATCCCTAATTATTAGAGAAATGCAGATCAAAACCACCCTGAGATACCATCTAACTCCAGTGAGAATGGCCCACATCACAAAATCTCAAAACTTCAGATGTTGACGTGGATGTGGAGAGAAGGGAACACTTTTACACTGCTGGTGGGACTGCAAACTGATACAATCTTTTTGTAAGGAAGTATGGAGAACTCTCAAAGAACTCAAGCTAGACCTCCCATTTAATCCTGCAATCCCATTACTGGGCATCTACCCAGAAGGAAAAGAATCCTTTTATCATAAGGACAATTGCACTAGGCTGTTTATTGCAGTTCAATTTACAATCGCCAAAATGTGGAAACAGCCTAAATGCCCACCAACCCAGGAATGGATTAACAAGCTTTGGTATGTGTACACTATGGAATACTATTCAGCCATTTAAAAAAATGGAGACTTTACAGCCTTTGTATTAACCTGGATGGAAATGGAACACATTATTCTTAGTAAAACATCACAAAAATGGAGAAGCATGAATCCCATGTGCTCTATTTTGATATGAGGACAATTAATGACAATTACTGACACGGTGAGAGTGAGGGCAGGGGAGAGCAGAGAAAGAAAGAATGAGGGAGGGGTGGGGAAAGGAAGAGCAGAGAGAGGGAAGGAGCGAGGGCGGTGGGGTCTCGATGTGTGCCATACCTTTTGGAGGCAAAACACGATTGTAAGAGGGACTTTACCCAACAAATGCAATCAGTGTAACATGGTTTCTTGTACCCTCACTGAATCCCCAACAATAAAAAAAAATAATAAAATAAAATAGTTTTTAAAAAGAAAAAAGAAAAAAACATACTTCATTTCCAGCTAAAAGTTGAGGTTGTGCCTATTGTTATTCTTGAGTGAAGTGGGCCACGGTAAAGTGGGAGGGCAGCCGGTGTCTCTGCATTTCCCTCAACTTAATATACCTATACTTTTCTCTGATTGAGGTGGTCTCTGAGTGAAAACTCAGCAACCAGTAATTTTTACTTTAATAAAAATTTAATTGAAATGTAAACTCTGCCAGGAAGATTTATGTTTTAAACCTTGCTTTTCAAATTCTGTTAAGTAATAAAAGATTGTGTTGCATGTAGTAGGATTTTAAATATGGAGCATTCTGGCATCAGGAAGACATTTTTTTGAGCTGTTAAAATAATGACACCAATGAAAGCATCTTCTATGTTATCTTTTTCTTGAAATAAATTTTATTGTAGATATTTAAGGCACATAATATGATTTATGGGCTATAGGTAGACAGTAAAAATGTTACTATAGTGAAGCAAATAAACATTATCTCACCCATTTACCATTTGTTTGTTTTTGTCTGAAGAACAGTGAAATTCTACTTATTTAACATGAATCCTTAACACAGGGCAATTGTATTATCAGCAGTCCTCATATACAAACCTTAGATCTCTAGAATGTTGATCTACATATCTTCTTCTTTGGATCATCCCACCACTTTCTCCCCACTTCCCTGCCTCTGGTAAACACTGTTTTGTTCTCTCTGTGTATTTGGCTTTTGTTTAATATTCCACATATAAGTGTAATCATGCAATATTTTTCATTCTGTGTCTGGCCTATTTTACTCATAATGCTGTCTGAGTGCATCCATGTCATGACAAATAGTAAAATCTCCTTCTCTTGTAGGCTTGACTAATAGTCCAGGGTATATATGCACCATGATTTCTTTATCCATTCATTCATCCATGCACACTTAGGTTCTTTCCATATCTTAGCTGTTGTGAATAATGCCGCAGTGACCATGGGAGGGCAGGTATTTTTACAAGGTGGTGACTTCATTTTCTTTGGGTATATGCCCAGAAATGAGATTGCTAGGTCATATGGTAATTCCACTTTCAATTTTTTTAGAAGACTGCATACTATTTTCCATATCGACTATACCAATTTACATCCCCACCAGTAAGGTACAAGAGTACCCTTTTCTCCACAACTTCACCAATGTTTATTATCTTTTGACTTTTTGATAACAGCCATCCCAACAGGTATGAGGTAGTGTCTTACAGTGGTTTGATTTACATTTCCCTTCTTTCTTGCTCTAAAGTTGAACTTTTGAGCAATTTATTTTGAGGACTGTATCTCATTACCTACATGTTAAAGAAGACACAAAATTTTACAGCAATTTACAACACATTCCAACAATGGGTACTCGGCTCTAGGGAAGCAAGGAAAATTTGACTCAACCATTAGAGTCTCCTTTTGTTTCCAAAACTTTCCAATCAACCCTGAAATTAAGAACTCTATCACTATTTCTATGAATTAATCGTGACATTTTCTAGTTAAGTGATAGTCATTCCATATGATAAGAAACAGTAAAAGATTCAAGTCCTGTTCTATTTGGAAAAGAAAAGTTACCACATCTTTAAGCTCTATTAATAAATGAGAAAGAAAGTCCGAGACTGATGTAGTTAATGTAATTAAAAGAAAGTCCCAAAGGATAGACGTGAGGGATGAGAAATAGTGTCAGACATATTTTAATTTACTTATTTATAACACTAACATATAAATAGCTATATGATTCTATTAGCATTTATGTTCTACATATTTAAAATTTTTAGGCCAAAAATGCTTTTTTTCAAATAGGCCTCTTCCTTACTATGTAAAATAGTCTTTTAAGGATTGGCCTCTTGGTTAATATCAGCTCTTTCAATCAAGCTTCCAATTTTATCCTGGCTCCTTCCTTTGAATCAGTTTTCACTAGTTGTATATTAAATATACAGCCAATACCATATAGTTATAATCTCCATCTGCAGAGTCTGGTATTTTTCAATGGCCCCAGCAAGATTTCCTTTGGGTACTTTGAACAGACACAAAATAGGCAATCGACTATCCCGAAGCAATTATAAAGCTGGGTTGTTCAATTTTGTGTGGTGAGAATTCATTTGCCTTACTCCTCACCTAACATTGCTATGTATAAATGCCATAAAAACTATAGGCTCAGACTCAATCCTGGCATCACACATCAGAACATTACATCTTATCAAAAACATTTCTCAGGTGAAATAAGCTGCATATAGTTGCAGAAATGCTTCAGCCATAAATGTGATTGTCATAAAGAAATCACATTAGCAAAAGGTCTACCATTCAAGGAGTCAAAAAAACCATCTGACATGCTCTCCGAAAAGAATTCACAGTTTCTGCTGGCAAATCCCAGAATTAAAATACTCTTCAGTGAGCCAAATGCTATGGGTAACATAAGTATAAAAACTCACCTCATGTGACCAGTACAATAGCGTCCTAACTGTTCTCCTTTCATGGAGAATAGCGAACCCTTCCAAAGTAGCCCTGACACTTCTGCCAGGATGATCAGTTAATGAGCATCTCATCTGGTCTCTGGTCAATTTAAAAACATGACCCTCTCCTGTATGCTCAGGGTAAAGTCTTCACAGATCTTCCTCAGAGAACAAAATAAGACTTCTCATGAACTTGCACCGGCCTGTTTTTCTAGCCCCCCCACCCCTGTAATACTTCCACTTTCACCTTACACTTCACCAATATCTAAGCTATTGAAGTTTCCTAGGAAGTCCTGTTGCTTGGTGCTCAGAGCCAGGAATTAGGGTCAAGAGAGCAAAGAATTTGCCTAAGTTGCAATATTTTAAAAGACGTCAAGGCTCAGCACCCATAGCTCAGTAGATAGAGTGCCAGCCACATACACCAAAGCTGGTGGGTTCGAGCCCAGCCTCGGCCTGCTAACCAACAATGACAACTGCAACCAAAAAAACAGCCAGGCATTGTGGCGGCTGCCTGTAGTCCCAGCTATTTGGGAGGGTGAGGCAAGAGAATCACTTGTGCCCAAGAGTTTGAGGTTGCTGTGAGCTGTGATGCTAAGGTACTCTACCAGAGGGTGACAAAGTGAGATTCTGTCTCTAAAATAAATAAATAAATAAATGCCAAACAAAGCAATAACAAAAAAAAATGTTTTAACACAATATTTTAAAAAGTCAATGGTAAGCAAAACTCTGTAATGAGGAAATATAAATATAATATTATAAGCATCAAAAATATTATTTGTCTCCTGATAATCATTCATTTTGCTTTGCACGTATGCTCAGTATTTGTTAACTTTGTTAATCTTACATGTCCTTCAAGGAAGACCTCTTGAAGTAAGTGTTCTCTGATTTTTCTTTTCCCAGAAAGAACTGGGGGTTCCTCTCAAACTACCATGGTACCTTATACCTGCTTCTATTTTTGCATCTATCACCCTGCACTGGATTGCTTATTTCTCCACAAGTTTGTGTTAGAACATGTGTCTTTATAGAGATACTATGTGTATTCTACCCAACATCTCTTATACAGATTCTGGTAAGGGGAATTTGAAAAAAGTTTTATGATTAAGTTAGTATTACATGGCAAATGTAAGAGGGTATCTCAACTGCTTGATTGCGCTACATTATAAAACAAAGGTAGAGGATCATAGAGGTGTAATTAAGGCATTATCCTGGATGTGCTGATTTCATCAATGCCCTTACTGGTGTATTTAGGTTCTCCAGGAGGTCAGAGACTCTTCTGCTGCCTTTGAAGCTCAAGTTGCCATGAGTTCTACAGCTGTAAGGAAATAAGTTCTTCCAAAAATTTGAGGGAACTTGGAAGAGAATTTCAGTCCTCAGATGAGAAATAACAGCCCCTGTTAACAAGTTGGCTGAAACTTTTTTGGATCTGGGCTACAATCTATGCTCAGAAAAGTGACCCACAGAAATGGTTTAAGTTGCTGTGTTTGTACATGATTTCTTATGAAAAAAGAGAGCCAGCACAGAGAATATTATAGTCACCCCTTATATCAATTCCCTATGTACAATTTGTCATTAAAAACTTTGATCTGTTATAACACATTTAGATTCATCTTTGTGAAGAAGGGCTATGATTGCATTATTTCTTATATACAGAGCTTCATTCAATAGCTCTTCATTTCCCACAAAACAATTTTTTTGAAATGACCTCTGTATTCTCAGCAATCTTCTTCAAGTCTGCCTCTCAAAACCTACTTCTCACTATTCTATAAAAATTTACTCCATTGATCCAGTATAAAGAACCATTCCCTCTTCTTATACATGGCCTGAGCAATTCTTGTCTTACCTTCATCATATCTACCAATTATAGCCTTAAAATTGATGTTTTAAGGGAAAATGTACTTATTTTTCAGCTGTTAATGAGAAAATGTAACTATTATTCAGCTGTCAATGCTAATTCTTACCTGCGTTAATTATTATTATTGTGTACTTTATCACCTTTAAAGGTAACATAATAGCTTCAACTTAAGTTGGACAAAATAGAACATTTTAACCCAAATTCTCCCCCTGTAAAGTTGACTAAAAACAATAAAGAACATAAAAAGAAAGCAATAATTGCTTTCTGTAATGAAAGTAGAACATATCCACCTGTCAATTCATAAAATATAAATAACAATTGCTAAATATTCTGAAATATGACCAAATAGGAGAAAAATAGATAAATGTCTGTACAGAACTTGAAAAGCTAGAATAAATCTCAATAGTTGGATGACTTATAATGAGGGATGAATTTATTTACTTCTTATTAGGTGTATGATAGCACTATAAGAGTCTTGATGAGTTTCTTGTGAAACCTCAGGCACAGAAAAGAGAAGGGGCCAAATGAAAACAAGAACATTCCATTAGTTGGCTTTATATATGTATAAATGCATATAGAGAGGGTTCCAGAAAGGGAAAAAAAAAACTATGTCAAAATTTGTAATAGTCAATATATATCGATAACAAAAGAGGCACACAAGTCATACAAGTGACCCTGAGTGCATCTTGTAATTGCAGAAGTCAAACATGACATGAGTATTACAAATTTAATACAGTTTTGCTCCTATCTTAGAATGTGTATACATGTCTTGACACTCTCTGCATGTTAGAATTGTATTAGTCAAGTCACATTTGACTTCTGCAATCCCAGGAGGTGCTCAGATGTGACTTGTAGTTTTCTTTGTTGTCAGTATACATTGAGTATTACAATTTTAATGCCATTTTTTCCTTTCTTAAAATGTCTATACCTTTTCTGGCATCTTCTGTGTTCATGTGTATTTGCAGTTATGTATTGCTTAACAATGGAATATGTTCTGAGAATTGCATCACTTTGCATTTGTCATTGTGTGTACATTGTAGAGTGCACACAGCATGGCCTACTACACCCCTAGGTTGTGTGGTATAGTCCTTTGTTTCTAGGCTGTAAACTTTATAGCACTTTACTATACTGAGTGAGGTAGGCAATTGCAATATGATAGTCATTATTTGTGTGACTAAATACATGTATCTGATCATAGAACAGGTGCAGTAAAATTGTATGTAACAGGCAAAATATGGTACAGTGATACAGGCCTATTATGAATAAGACTTGCAGAAGTGAAAGTTGCTCTGGGTGAGTCAGTGAGTGAGCAGTGAGTCAATATGAAGGCCTAGGACATTGCTGTGTACAACTACAGACTTTGTAAATGCTACACACTTAGGTTACATTACATTTGTATAATTTTTTTTTCAAACAATGACTTTTTGGTTCATTGATTTTTGGGGGGAGTTCCATTTTATTTAGTTTTTTCCTGAGCTTCATTATTTCTTTCCCATGCCTGGCTTTGAAATTGAATTTGATTGGTTCTTTATTTTTGTTTTCCTCATTTCCTGAGATGTAACATTAGATTGTTAAGCAAACGCCAACATAATTTTCACAAAAAGTAACGAAAAATGAAGCATAAACAACCTATTAAATCAAAATAATTATAAAATTAATGTCATTCTGAAAGAAATCTATAACGTATAGATGCAACTGATAAGAAGAGAGAGAGATAAGGCAAAAAGTAAGATAGCAACTCTAAGAAACCCATAGAAAAAAATTTAAAAAACTTCAGTTATTAAAATTTAATTAAAAGCAGTAAATATAAAAGTAAGCATTGCTAAAATCAGGGATATAAAAATGGGCTTCACACAACTGAACATGATAAAATAGTAAAAATAATTTTAAAATAATCACTAAGAAAATAATAGACTTGAAAGACAGTCAAAATATCTATAAGGATCACATAATTATTTCATATGAAGTAAAACGTAAAGATGGAGAAGAAAACATATTATTAAAAGATATAATAAAAAACCTTTTCCAAAAGTTAAAGAAGACCTGAATATGATGAATAAAAGAGAAGATTGTGCCCTGTGAAAACTTTGCATTTATTGTCACCAAAACAAAGAATAAATGGTAAAGTATAAACAATTAAGATATTACCCAGAAAAAAATAATTTCATCAATGTATGAAAGAGGCAAATTCAGGCTGGCATCTGACATTTTTCATTAAATTTAAAACTTATTGTGAAATGTGAATAGCAACATTATATAATCCTCAGAATAAGGAAATGTAACTCAAAAGTTTGTATAAACAGAGTTTTTCTAAGTTTTAGTGGAAAAGTTGATGTGTGCTTTTCCATAAACCAAGTAATGAAAAAACTAGGCTTGAAGTTAGAGATGGATATAGTAAATACATGAGAAATCTAGTATATAATTGAATATAAAAAGGCTGGTCATGGTGACTCATGTCTATAATCATAGCCCTTTGAGATGAATAGCCTGAGATCAGGAGTTTGAGACTGGTCTGACCTAGAGAAATACTTCATTTCTACAAAAAAAAAAAAAGGTAAAGAAAAATTAGTTAGACATGGTGTCTTTCTAGTTTTATCTACTTAAGAGGCTGAGGCAGGAAGATTGCTTCAGTCCAGGATTTTAAGGTTGCACTGAGCTATGATGAAGCCACTACACTCTAGTCCAAGTAACAGATTGTGATGCTGTCTCAAAAATAAACAAAAATAAATTTTTTTAACATGTAGGAACAATGTATTATAATATAAATGCTATTTATATTACAATGTAGAATTATTATACAACAACTAAAACCCCAAGATGAGAGAAATTCTGTGTGCTGGTCTTCTCCTTGACTTAAATAACTGAAAATTAATTCAATACACAAATCAATTAATGAAAGTTTTAAAGATTGAAGAGTGTGAAATAATCAAAAGAAAAATATAACCAAACCAAACTTGAAGTTAGTGTGCAGAAAGTAGACATGGTAGGCAGGAACTGGAAATTTACTATTACCTCATTTTTTTAATAAGAAATCAATACATGGTATCTAAAGTTGACTTATATAAAAAAGTGATTTAAATATATATATATAATTAAAGGAAATTAATAGAAATACTAAAAAGAGCCCACAGACTTGTTAAATGATCAGAAGGAAAATGCACAAACACATTGATTATAGAAATGTTGATTTTAGAGTCATAACTTCAAGTGAATAAAAGAAAGTATGATTAAAGTGTTCCCATTTCATCCTTGTAAATGATATTACAATAAATTTTTGTTAAAATGATTTTTTATAAGATTATCCTTATTTTCCACAATTTTAATTAAAGTAGATTCCCAGATGTGAAACTGTATCAAAGGTATCAGTCACCATGCTTATAGACTTTTTTACACTGTTTCCCATGGGCTAATGTAATCTCTCTGTAGTCATATACTTTCTAGTACTTTGGCACGCTGGCTATTATCTACCCTTTAAAATATACAGATTTATTCATATATCATAGGTGACTATTGTCCACCCAAGATATGAACATGTGGAGTGGTAATCAATGCAGGCAATGACATGAGAGTAAGGGGAAGAGGCTTATGCTAGAGCTGTTCAGGTTGTCACATCTCTGTTTGATGTGCTCTTACTGGTATATGAAGATTGTCGGAGAGATTCTAAGTTTCCCCCCTTCCTTAAGTGTCCTTTCTTTAAATGTCCTGGAGAATACAAAAGGCACTACGTAGATTTTCTTATTTCTTATTTCTCCTCTGACAAAAGCTACTTTTCGTCCACTTAAAAAAAAAAAAAAAGAAAGAAAGAAAGAAAGAAACAGCTCTCACCAATCTAGATTCTGCCTCCAGTGAGCGTCCTGGGGTATATAAACTTCCATGACACCAAATGAAGGGAAAATATTGGTGGAAATGCTGAAAAACTGAATGATTTTAATGACTGTATGACAAATCTTTTTCGAAAGTCAGGTGGTTTCCAAATCTTTGCTTTCAGCCAAACTGAGGAGGACCTAATCAAGTGTTGTCAGCTAATAGATTAAAAATAATTTATGACGCTAGATGACTGTTAATTTGGGCATACGTCTCTTTAAAAGATCAAAGAATTGAGTGACATTGCTCTTCCTGTTCTCACCCGCTTATTTATGTGAATATGATTTTCAGGCTTATATCCATAAAAACCAAAAATAGGAGCAGAACTTAGGTAGCAAGTGATTCTAGTAATAAGTAATATTCATCCACAGATATGTGAGCCAACGAAAGAATAAAAGGACATCTACCTCATTAGATGATGAATATCCGATAAAATATTACTGTTATGCTTAATAATTATTCATCAAATTCAAAGAATATTATGGTGTTTTGTTAATGGTATACTTATGCCAATTACAAACTCAATGTAGAAGATATTTTTAACATTTAACAGTCTTATGGTTACAGGAAACATTTAAAAATTTAAACCTCAATTTATATACATGGTTTAATATAGAGAAGTCTGTTAAGGTAATCAATAAAATCCTTCCAAGCATAAAATATATGATGTTAGGATAACAATTTTTAGAGAAAGTAGAATAAAAATACTAGTTTGAAAAGTAAAATTAATACGCTTATATTTAAAACTGTTCATGTAATTTAAATGAACAGTGGTGAGTATTTAATCATATGATATTTACATTGTATTGGAGAAATTGAAAGCATAATCCAACAGTTTTATGTTTTAATGTCAATATTTACACCATGCAGAAAATGACATATTTGAAACAGTTTAAATATATGATGAAAAATTTCAGCTGCCAACTGAAAAATGTAAAAGTGTATGTATCATTTCCCTAAACTATTTTGGATATATTTAAATAAAGACATTTCAAGGATACTCTACCAGCTACATTTATTAGGCTTGATGCTTTATCATAATTATTATTAGCAGATGGTACACACAAAGGCTAACGTCACCTCACCCCTGAGCCTTCTCTTTACCTGTGTCCGACCCATAATAGTAGCACCACAAACTTTACCCTCTTCGAGGCTCTGAAATCATCCCTGAGAAGCACCAAAATAGATAAGTGAAATGGCACATATCTAACAAAGTTAACTGATGACACTTAACTTGTTCCCTTAGTACAAAGCCAAGGGCATTCAAATGAGCTCAAACCAATTGCCAAGTGGAGGATCTCCAGATGATCTAACCACTGGGAATCCTGTCGCTCTTGCACACCACAGCTGCCACTGCATTAGACATCACATAGCCTCAGCCTCCTGGAGAACTCTATGTCCTAGAGGGAGCAACAAGGTCTTATTTTGCTGTCTTCTTTCAAACATCCAGTATGTTTTTCTTCTAACAAAGTAAGATGTTCCCAATGAGATTAAAACATTCTTTTCTTTCAAAAATTTTCCTGTAAGGACTTCTGATTTTCCATGTCTGTGGGTTATTTACAATTTTATCACAGGGATATTTTATTCATTCAGGAATCAAATAATGGACAGAATGGAAGTGACATTAATTTGGAAATATGCATTAAAAATAAAGAAAGAAAATACGCATTGAACAGGTAATATGGAAGACTGAGGTAAGCCTAGGCACACCAGCTTGTGCCCCAAATTTGTCCCTCAAGATAAAGCTCTACTAATGCGCTCACTTCTAAATTGATCTATTGGGAATTTAAAGATTTTATTCTCTCTAGGGGAAGAAGGAAAGAATATATTTCCTTTACAAGATGGAAATGCATCAAGAGTTTCTCAAAATTGAATACGCAGTTCACCAAGGCACAACTCCCTGGCTCCTAGGATGCCTCACAGCCACTTCAGGTTGGAAGAAAATTATCTGTAGTACAACATTCCAGATTTTGATTGCTCTGCTTCCTTTCCACCTCTCCAAAATGCAGTCATTAAAAATGTAATTAAACCAGGTAATCCAGTATGAAATTATAGTGATTTTTACTGCTAAATTGAAAAGACACTTAAAGAAAAATAATGTTACTGATTTCCACCTCACACACACATCTAGAATTTGAACTCTCTACTTTTAAAATACATAAAATGTCACTCATATTTGCACAAAAGTGGTTTTCCATGTCTGTGGGTTATTTACAATTTTGGCACAGGGATGTTTTATGGAGGACACGTAAAACATATCCATCTGTGTTCAAAATATTGGAGATTCAAGATGAATGAAAAACAATCTCTCCCTTGTAAGAGCTCACAGTATCTGTAGGGAGGTAAGCTTATGAGTTATAAATTTATAATTGTTAATTTATAACTGGAAATCGTAAAGGGCAAATTTTAATACATGAAATATTTTAGTGAAGGGAATAATAATCAGCCCCTACTATTGATTCTGTTCTTTCTATACAATAGTTATTGTGCCAAGCATGTGACTTATTATTTTTCTTCTCCCTACAATGCCCCAAAGTAAATCTTACTATCTGCCAAAACTAAAGTTTAGGAAGAACTATGTGGTTCATTTTATATAACAAGTATGTGCTTATAGCACAAGAGATAACAAAGGCACATAAAAGGCATGGTGTAGATGTTGATAGGTTCTCTGTGTTTAATAAATGGAAGACAGGAATGCCCGGAACACAATCATTAATCAGTCAAAGATGGTGCATGAGAGACACAGGGAATCATGAGGCAAGGCATTCTAGAAAAGAGGATGCCCAATGTTACATGGAAAGCCACACAGATGGTAAGGAGTAGGGTATGAAACACTATCCATGAATTCCATGAACACACATGCTGCCAGTTGTCCTTTGGCCTCTTTTATTGTACTTGTTCATGATTTTGCTTAGCAGCATTTTCCTGTTCTGCTTCCTGCCTAATTCTAAAATGTTTCCATGGCTTAGTCTCTTTGTTCGTTCTTCCAGACTCTCACAAGGGATCCCTTTCATTCCTGTGGCTTTAAATGCTACCTTTATGTAGATAACTCTCCAATTCATATTATCAAGAATAGCACCCCCACCAAGCTTAAGAGCCCTCTACCCAACTCCATACTTTTTTCCTCCACTTGCATATCCCCAAATTTTCCTGCTCAAATAAGAACACTTACTAAAATCTGGATTTTCCCCCATTTATTTGCCATAAAAGTTTTTGCCACTTATTGGTTTCTGACACCATTGTGGCTTCTTTTTCCCTACCTAACTCAAGTCCATTAATGTCTCTTCCTGACTTCACTTCTCAAAATATATTTTGACTCTGTCCCACTTCTAGCAGCAGCAGCATCGGTTAACGTGTACCGATTGACCTGACCTTTCACTTGTAGAGAAAGCTGAAAGCTGATATTTTTGGTTTCTGTTTGGGATGGATTTAATGTGTTCTCTAAAAAGCATGTGTTGGAGGTTTAATCCCCAATGAAACAGTAACAAAAAATGGAAACTTGAAGAGGTGATTAGGCCATGAAGGCAGAGATGTCTTGAGTGGGCTAATTCCACTATGAAGTTGGCTTCTTGATTAAAAGAACACAGTTTGCCTCCTTCTCTGTTCTATCTATCTCTTCTTCTCCATTCCGCCCATACCTCCTTTTTTTCTTTATCTCTTTCCTTCTTGCCTTCTCACCTTCTGCATGGAATGGATGAGGACATAGCAAGAAGGCTGTCTCCAGCTGCTGCCTTCGATCTTTGATGTTCTAACTTCCAGAACCATGACCCAAATAAATTACTGTTTATTATAAATTACCCAGTCTTCATTTGCAGTCCCACCAGCAGTGTGAAAGTATTCCCTTCCCTCTGCATCTATGCCAGGGTCTACAGTTTTGAGATTTTGTGATATGGGCCATTCTTACTGGGGCTAGATGATACCTCAGGATTGTTTTGATTTGCATTTTTCTAACAATTAGAGATGATGAGCATTTTTTGGTATGTTTGTTAGTCATTCATCTATCTTCTTTAGAGAAGGTTTTATTCATCTCTTTTTTCCAGTGAAATAAGGGATTGTTGGCTTTTTTCTTGTTGATTAATTTAAGGTCTCTATAGATCCTGGTGTCAAGCTTTTGTCTGATCCAAAATATGCAAATATCCTGTCCCATTGTGTAGGTTTTCTATTTGCTTTGATTGTCATCTCCTTAGCTGTACAGAAGCTTTTCAGTTTAATTCGGTCCCATTTGTTTATTTTTGTTGTTGTTGTTGCAATTACCACGGAATAAGGACATTTGCACTAGACTGTTCATTGCAGCTGAATTTACAATCACCAAAATGTGGAAACAGCCTAAATGCTCACCAACCCAGGAATGGATTAACAAGCTGTGGTGTATGTATACCATGGAATACTATTCAGCTATTAAAAGATATGGAGATCTTACATCTTTTGTATTAACCTGGATGGAAGTGGAACACATTCTTCTTAGTAAAGCATCACAAGAATGGAAAAGCAAGAATCCCATGTACTCAATTCTGATATGAGAGTAATTAATGACCTTGGACTCAGTAGGGGGTGGGTGAAGGAGAGAGCAGAGAGGGAGGGGTGGGGTCACATGTGTGACATACCTTTTGGGGGCACAACACAATTATAAGAGAGACTTTACCTAACAAATGCAATCAATGCAACCTGGTTCTTTGTACCCTCAATGAATCCCCAATAAAAATAAATAAATAACCCAGTCTGTGGTATTATGACAGTACAAAATGAAACAAGACAGAAAATTATTAACAGAGAACTAGGGTTTTGTTATAACAAATACCTGAACATAGAAAATAATCTTCTGAACTGAGTTAGGCAGAAATTGGAGTTTGTGTTGCTCTGAATGGCACATTAAGGGCAATTCTGGTGAAGTCTCAGGAAGAGAGAAGAAATGTAGGCAAAGAATGAAACTTCTTAGAGATAAGGCAGGAGGTCATTAACAGATTGTAGGCAGAAGCAGGGACAGTATAAGCAATTCTGATGAAGTCTTAGATGGAAATAAGGAACATCTTGGAAAGCGGGGAAAGTTCATCCTTATTACACAATTACAAAGAACTTGGCAGAATTGTGCCCATGCCCTTTGGCTTTATACAAGGCAGAATTTAAAAGCAATAAACTAGGATACGAAAAATAAAATAAAATAAAATAAACTTGGATGCATAGTATCTGGCAGAAGAAATTTCTAAACAAAATATTGAAGGGGCTTCATGGCTTTCTTTAACCATGTACATTACAAGAGAGAAAGAAAAGAAAGACAGAATTTATAATTAATGGGGAATCAGAATGTAAAGATTTGGAGAATTTGAAGCCTGGCCATGTAAAGAAAAAGAAAAAAGAATGTGCACCATGAGCTTACCGTTGATAAAGGGATTCATATAGCTCTGGCAGCACCCACCTGGTTTTAATTCTGAGGGCTCACAGAGTGCACAAGTTGTGGAAGTCTCCACCTAGATTCCAAACGACCTATCAGGCAGACTCCAGGCTTAGGCCAAAATTTGCCACGGGGACAGAGCTACCACAAAGGGTTCCCACTGGGTTAATGACCAGTGGAGCCATGAGAAGGGAGGGCACCCTGAACCCCAGAATTACAGAGCTACCTGTTTGCAACACCAGCCTGCAAGAGGTGTGGGCATGTGACACACCATCTGTGGGAGCTGCTACCCGGGCCAGGCACGGCAAAACCATAGGGCAGAGATGTCTGAGGCCTTGGGGGCCCAACCATTATCTCAGTGTCCTGAGAATGTGGATCATAGAGTCAAGAAAGATTATTCTGCAGACTTAGGTTGACTATTGAATTTGGGACTGAAGTAGGACTTGTTACCCCTTTTTTCTTCCCCCCTTTGGGATGGGAACGTTTATCCTATGCCTGGCCAGCATTGTAATTGGAAGTAGATATCTTGTCCAATTTCACAGGCTCACAGCTGGAGGATATTTTGCCTCAGGTTGAAGCCTGCCTTGAGTTTCACCTAAATGTGATTTAGATGAGACACTGGACTTTGGACCTTTTGAGCTGGTGTTAGATGGAGTTAAGGCTTTGAGCCTATTGGGGTGGAATGAATGCAATTTGCTTGTGAGAAGAATATAAATTTTAGAGTCTAGAGATGGAATGCTTTAGTTTGAATGTGTTCCTCCAAAAGCATTTGTTAGATACTTAATGCCCAATGCAACAGGATTAAAGAGGTCAAATATTTTTTTATAATTTTATTGAATCATAATTGTGTACTTTGGTATAATCATAGGGCACAATGTGCTTCATATACAATCAGAAATATTTTGGTCGTACTGTTAGAGATAGCCTTCATGGCATTTTCTTGATCACTATATAAAGACATTGATACTCTACCTTTAATAAGTTTCACCAGTACCCTGCTAAGATGCACCGTAGGTGTGTTCCCACTAATTGCCCTCCCTCCACCCA
>CAUYON010013758.1:0-29375 GCA_963573935.1 Arctocebus calabarensis
ATGACAATTAAAATAAAGAGAATAGAAAGGAACAGCAGAGTGGGGTCTCAGTGTGTGCCACACCTTTTGGGGGCAAAATACGATTGTAAGAAGGACTTTACTTAACAGATGCAATCAGCGTAACTGGGATTCTTGTACCCTAAATGAATCCCCAACAATTAAAAAATAAATAAATAAAAATAAGTACATGCTTCATTTATGAGATTAATAAGGCTGAATGTGGTAACATTTTAACATAGGTTCTCTCTATTTTCAGATTGCACATGTTGTGTGAGTTGGAGCATAGCACAAAACCACTTTTTAACCAATCTCCAGGTGACAGTTCTCAAGAAGATTCTCTAAACTGGGTAGCTCGACTAGAAATGACTCAGAATTCTTACAGAGCCAAGGAGCCTATCCTGGCTCTCCGGAGGGCTTTATTAAGCCTCAACAAAAGGTTTTTCACACTACTTTCTTTTTGATGTCAGTTATCTTGGATTCAGTATAATATTGTATTTGTATACTATTTGGAAATACTTGTATTTCCTAATTTTCTGCCTGATCTCTATTTGTCCGTTTTCAATTGTCAAGACTATGCTATATAGTTGAAAGGAATTTAGAGTTTAAAAATCACTTTTATATGCCATTTTATCTTTACTACTAGTTTTTTTAATGTTAAAAACTTTTTTAGGGAGGTCAGACATGGTAGTTCATAATTGTAATCCTAGCACTTTGGAAAGCCAAGATGAGAGGATTTTGTGAGACCAGTGGTTTGACATCAGCCTGGATAATGTAGCAAGACCCTGTTTCTACAAAAATAACTTAAAAATTAACTGGTCATGGTGGCTTATTCCTATAGTTACAGCCACTCAGGAGGATCACTGAAACTCAGGAGGTTGAGTTTATTATTTATCTACTTTAGTGCTGCTGTACAAAATCTTAGTAGACTTATAGTGGATAAAAGGGAACATTAGAAGAAAATTAAGATCAGGGGTTTTTAACAAATTCATCATTGATTCATTTGAAACAATATATTGAAAGATTTCTCTATGTTGGGAAAAGATTTTTAGTTAAGTCACTTAGAGTTACTCTCTTTTTCTCCTTGTTTTGTCACTTTCTTTTAGACCAGATTATAATGAAATGGTTGGCGAATGCTGGCTACAAAGTGCCAGAGTAGCCAGAAAGGCTGGTCACCACCAGACAGCCTATAATGCTATCCTTAATGCAGGGGAATCACGACTTGCTGAGCTGTATGTGGAAAAGGCAAAGTGGCTGTGGTCCAAGGTAATGGTCAGTGGAATGTCATCAGTCATATATCCTGTTGGGGATTCTGTACTTCCTGCAGAGACCCTACTAAGAGAGGATTCCTAATCCAAATTCAGAACCTTTTTCTGTTAGATTTCTTCACTATTTTTCTACCGTAGTCTGGAAAAAGCTGTCCCTTCTACCTTGAAGTCCCCAGCACTTTCCTATTTTAAGACTGAATGTACATTTCTTTGTGTTTTCATCTATCTTCCATTTTTCTTGAGGAAAGTGACCAACATTTAATTTATTTTTGCCTTCTATACATGTGCATATAGGGTATGTGTAGTAGACATTCAATAAATATTTATTAAATAAACATAACTCTTTTCCTTACTTAACATTTCTGTCAGATAATTAGATTTATGTGGACTTGCAATGATTACTCTCAAGATTAACTTCTTGTCAGGAAAGGCCTAGCATCAGAATAGAAGTTCTCTTGGCAGTCTGCAGATTAAAGCAATAGCAATAAGAAGGATTTTAAAAAATATATCTGAACTACTTGCATAGTTAATGCCTCAGCTTTACATGATTATTACCATATTTTCCATATATAATACACACCTTTTACCCAAATTTTGAAGGAAATATAAGGATACACATTATATATGGCTAATTCCATGTCTGTATAAATTTCTTTAATTCTGTTATTTATGTTTAGCATTAAAAGTGTAACTGTAGAAAGCAATAATGATATCCATATACAAAATAATACCCTGGACTATGGTGATCAGTTTTGTTGAACTTAAGACAAACTTGCAACAAAAGCCGATGTTATACAAAGCACAAAAGCAATCTCAGCAGACTTGAAAACCCAACTTGCTGTGATAACTGGGGGCTAACCAGCCAATTGCCATCTCTTGGCAGTGTCAGTAAACAAGCCTGTAAAGGCCCTAATGAAGAAAAAAAGTGGACATGGTGGATACAGTCAGCTGGTAATGATTTAACACTTACAGGCAGAATCAGGAAAACATTCATTGCCCACGTTTGTGATCGGATCCTACAGTTGTGAAACAGGGTCAAGAATGAGGTGGTTGTGAAATTGGGATGGAACTGAGAAGGATGAAATTTACCAGGATAAGGAAAGTAACTCTATAGAAGACAGTAATGTAGAAATTGAAGAAGATAGTACTTATGATATTGACAATAATGAAGTGCTCTTGGCCTTCTTTTGATGCATAAATACCATAAATTTGTTATCAGTACATAACAAATTTACTTGTTTTCTTGTACTTTGTGTCCGTCCTGGTGTTCTATACTGTAATATGTTAAAAAAATAAATGGTAAGGCCGAGTGCTGTGGCTCATGCCTATAATCCTAGCACTATGAGAGGCCAAGGCAGGTGGATTGCCTGAGCTCACAGGTTTGAGACCAGCCTGAGCCAGAGTGAGATCCCGTATCTAAAAAAAGAACAGCTGGGTGTGTGGCGGGCATCTGTAGTCCCAGCTACTTGGGAGGAGGAGGCAAAAGAATCACTAGAGCCTAAGAGTTTGAAGTTGCTGTGAGCTATGTTACAGCACTCAACCGAGGGCAACAAAGTGAGACTCTAATGATAAATTCCTTTGTAATATAAAAACCAAGTACCTAAATATAAATAAATAAAAATGTGAATTATTATAAAAAATTTAAACAAGGCTTGGCGCCTGTGACTGAAGCGGCTAAGGTGCCAGCCACGTACACCTGAGCTGGTGGGTTCAAATCCACCCCGGGCCCGCTAAAAAACAATAACGGCTGCAACCAAAAAATAGCCGGGCATTGTGGTGGGCGCCTGTAGTCCCAGCTACTTGGGAGGCAGAGGCAGGAGACTCGCTTGAGCCCAGGAGTTGGAGGTTGCTGTGAGTTGTGATGCCACGGCACTCTACCCAGGGGAACAGCTTGAGGCTCTGTCTCAAAAAGAAAAAAAAAAAATTCAAACAAAAGATTTTTTCCCCTGAACTTTGGGCCAAGAACATGAGTGTATATTATATAGCAAAATACAAGACTCCTCATGCTTGTCATCAGTCTAGAATTAGTAGACACAGCATGTTCTGAAATTGACACTTAGCAACTATGGTTGGTGCCATTGGTGGTTACAGCAACTTTGTGGTGACTGAGATAGGAAAGCAAAGGAGCTGTTTTCTGGATGAGATGGGAAAATAATAATTCTGCCTGCATTAGTCAGTACCTGGTTTATTTTATGAATTAGTGCTAGTCTATGTATCATAATACATTAAACTCAGTAAGTTTAAAATATAGTTCATCACCTCATAGTCAGTACCTGCTTCTCCTCTCATGTTCCCTATTTTTCAGAATAACATTCTATTCAGAAGTCTTATTCCCTTCCCTACCTTCAATTCACTTTTCATATCTGATTGGGAATTAAATCATGGTTCTTTTTTCCCTTCCTTTTCTTTTTCTCCCCGCCCCCACCTTTTTTTTTTCTTTTTTGAGACAAAATCTTCCTCTGTTGCCCCAGATAGAGCTCAGTGGCATGATCATTTCTCAGCAACTTCATACTCCTGGTCTTAAGTCATCCTCTTGTCTCAGCCTCCAGGTAGCTGGGACCACTGTGCTTGGCTAATTTTTCTATTTTTTGTAGAGACAAGATCTCTCTGTGTTGCTGGTATGGAACTCCTGACCTCAAGTGATTCTCCTGCCTGGACCTCTTTGCTAACATTACAGGTGTGAGCCACAGTACTGGCCAGTCATGTTTCTTTATTTTTTTTGAAACAAAGTGCCACTCATTCACCCTGGGATTGAGTGCTGTGGCATCCTAGCTCACAGGAACCTCAAACTCTTGGGTTTAAGTAGTCTTCTTGTCTCAGCCTCTTGAGTAGCTAAGACTATAGGAGCCTGCTACATGCCTGACCACTTTTTCTGTTTCTAGAAGAAACAGAATCTCGCTCTTGCTCAGGCTGGTCTTGAACTTCTGAGCTCAGAAGATCCACCTGCCTCAGCCTCCCAGAGTGCTAGGATTACAGATTTGAGCCACTACGCTTGGCCTCCAGTCATGGTTTTTTAACCTTAGAAATATCTCTTAAATTCCCTTTCTCTTATTTATTTCTACTGCTTTGATTCATGCCCTTACTATTTATGTCCTCTATATTAACAATTTTTCTTAGAATCATACCATTTCTCTGTATATGTTATTGCAGTCTTTCTTTTCGATCTTTGTAAAATGCACATTGAATCATGTTGTTCCTTCAAAAAGATTAAATCCTTCAACATAATTTTCATGTCTTTAAAGTCTGAACTCTAGGAACTACACAGATGCCTTTCTGATTGATTCCTGGCCTACCTCTTCAGCTTTATCTGTCACTATCTCACAAACCCTTTAGGTGTTAGCTAAATTCAGACTACTTGCTTTTCTCACAATTAAACTTATTCCCTTTCCCTAGAATGTCGTTCACTAAATTCTCTGTCAAGAAGCTTTCTCCTCATCCTTTTTTTTTTTTGAGACAGAGCCTCAAGCTGTCACCCTGGATAGAGTGCTGTGGCATCACAGCTCACAGCAACCTCCAATTCCTGGGCTCAAGCGTGTCTCCTGCCTCCACCTCCCAAGTAGCTGGGATTACAGGCACCCGCCACAACGCCCAGCCATTTTTTGGTTGCAGCCGTCACTGTTGTTTGGCGGGCCCGGGCTGGATTCGAACCCGCCAGCTCAGGTGTACCTGGCTGGCGCCTTAGCCCGCTGAGCCACAGGAGCCGAGCCAATAAATCTTTTTAATAAAAGGATTTGTTCTAGGAAGTTTGTATTCCGTTGAGGGGCCACACTTGGGGATTGGAGGGCATTGGTTGGTACTATAAAGTTAACTTGACAGTCACATGTTAAAATTTATTTAAAAGTAAATGCCTGTTGCTTACTTTTTTAAACCACTGTTTTGAAAGCATGCTCTGGGTTTTGGTGATGAAGTAGGCTACATCTAACAAAGGCAGTGCACGTATCTCTGGGAGAGGCGAGCTTTGAGCCTAGCAGGAAATCCCTTTGTGGCGAGGGGTCCACGGACTGAGTGGGTGGTTTTTCTCCTTTCTATGCACGTGTACCTGGATGAATACACAGCCTTTAATGACGTCTCTTTCAGATTCATTCCTGAATCACCTCGTTGGTTATACTCCCAGGGTCGACTGAGTGAGGCTGAGGAAGCCCTGTACCTCATCGCCCGGAGGAACCGCAAGCTCAAGTGCACGTTCTCACTAAGACATGCGACCAACAGGAGCTGCAGGGAGTCGGGAAGTTTCCTGGATCTCTTCCGCTACCGCGTCCTCTTAGGACACACTCTGATCCTGATGTTCATCTGGTAATTAAACCAAAGGAGTGTCCTGCGATTCCACCCAGCTTGCCAAAGCTCGCTCAGTTACCTCATCCAATGAAGTGTCATAAATGTCGGGCGTATTGATCAGATCTACTGACTATTACATCGTGGCTTGCATGTGTCTGCCCCAAGGCTGTGTTACTGAAAACTGGCGCTGGCTCTGGAGGCTGCAGCAGAATGAGAGCAAGTGGTTTGAGGACAGGGAAAGAGGAGTTTATTACTTTGTTGGCGAAGGAGAGAAAGTGGCAGATCATCCTCTCCAAATACCAAATGTCCTGAATTTAAGCAGAAAGGTAGAGCTTTTAAAAGGGAGGGCCTTTTGTCACTTGGCTGCAGTCAGAGATTCTGATTGTCCGATCTCTGCCCGTGACGAAGCCAGGCCCTCCACCCACCTGGAAGGCAGTGTGGTCTTCACCTCCACCCCACACAGTTTAGCTGAACCACTGCTTGTAGCACAAAGAGCAGAAGACTTCCCACCTGCCCCTCTGGACCACAGCCAGCCAGAAGCAGGCCTCAGTTTCCAAAAAGCACAAGTTTTTAAAAGATAGAAAACATTTTGCCCATTTTCCCCCAGACTGTCCCTCTGTTAAAGCTGTGTGAAACTCTGTACTTTCACGTGGAGCCGATGGAAAGTGATCTCATGTTTAAGCTAAAAAAGAATAGTAGCTTGAGAACAAGAAGCTGCAGAGGTATTTTTCTATGTCATGATGTTCTTTTCCTAGCCTCTGTTGCTGCTTATGTTCAGGAAACTTGGTATTGAGAGGATAATCTGCCACTTTCCCACCTTTGCTGACGAAGTAATAAACTTCTCCTCAAAACACTTGTTCTCATTCTGCTCCAGCCTGGAGAGCCAGTGCTGAGCAGAGGGTAACACAGCCCTGGTGGCAGACATTTGCAAGCAGACACGCTGGCCACTGCCTTTATGGTCAGGGGCCGTGTCACCCCAACTACTCCCTTCCCCCACGTAGCCAGCTCAATGCTGGGAATTTCACATTTGCGTAATATCTGTTGAGGTTTGGAGGCATGGAGATTAAGAGAACCTTTGAAAACCAAACTCAACAATACAGCATAGGTGCTACTAATTTGAGGTTCTGCCTCTTCAAAGGCAAATATTCCCAAAATATATTCCAATACTTAGGGCTTTATAAAACTCAACATTCACCTGTCACAGACAGCCAGTCAAACCCTCTGTCTTGGGGCAAGTTCCTACTTGTTGGAGATTATTCACTGTTTTTATTTCTGTTTATGGTTTGTCTTTTTTCCATGTCTTACATCCCAGTTCTGGTATTCAGTGGATAAAACAAAAAACTAGACTTAGGGCCAGTGAGGCCATCCCTGTTTATTTCATATGCAGCCAAATAAACCTCTTCCTCCCAGGCCTGGAATGTTAAATCTCATGAAAATAGAGACAATGTCATTCCGCATATTGCTGTTCTTTTTGAAGGTGCTATAAATTTCTAAGGTCTTTTCTGTGGCCCTATACTGCAAAAGGCCTTCATTGGGGATCAAAATTATACCTCTGTGTTTAACATCCCATGCCTTTTCAAATAGTGTTTTGATGCCCTAAATATACTGTTAAAGATTATGCAAGCTTTTAAAATTTTGTCTGGGGCACATCAGGAAGACTGAAATGATTTCATCAGCTGTCATTATGGATCTCCACGACCAACTCTTCCAGAAAGGCAACTTGAAAAGCAGAGACCCAGCCTTAGGGGTGACAAGGTTTATGTTCCCCTAGTCCCTCTCACCACAAGCTGGTAACCAAATACTTCTGTTGCCCTGACTTAATACCATCACAGCTTGGTCAGTAAGTGTGTATGTGTCTTGTGGCTGGCATTACTTTGCTGGAATTGCCATTTTAAAGGCAGACAACCTACCGGGAAATAGCGTTATAGTAGGAGGAGGGTCTCTACTGCTGGTGGAAAGGAGTTTTAAAATATTTTAGAAAACTACATGATTTAAATTTGTCTTCTGCTTACATACATAGTGCCTAGGGGACAGAGAAAATAGACAACTCAGTGTCCTCGTGCCTGACACATGACAGCCTGGCTGTAACTCTGCTTGTCATCCTTAGTAACGGAGTGACAGCTCTGTTCCAGTAAGAAGTAATTGAAAGGGGTTGCCGCTTCTGGCTCATTTGCTAGGGAGGGATGAACCACTGGCCAGTCTAGCTCCAGGGGACCCTCTCTCCTCCTCCCCATCCTCTCTCCTTACATTACCATGGCCCATTCTTAATAGCCTGGGGTACTCGGTCCACTTCTGTGTTTTGGAAGAGATGGAAATTTTTGCTTTCATATTTGATCTCATCATAGCCACAGCTCGTTAGATTTTTTTCAAAGCAAAACTATATGGAAACAAATGCGAATTTCCTCTGAAATATTGGTCACACTGAATTACAAATACATAAAAACTGAGGAACCTAAAGCTCAGGTGTTTTACTGCTTGTATAGAAATTTATGGTTTACCAGATATATTCACATACTAATAAAGCCCAGTTTCAGGGTTTTGTTTTTGTTTGTTCCATTCTCTTGTGTTGTTTTTAATAATGCAGTTTCCTAGGTACAAAAGATTCTCTTACCACCTTTCAGTTTGAGAAGGTCCTGATTTGGAATTTCATGCTGGCACTCTGGTCCTGCTGCTCTGGCCTTTAGTTCTCAGCTTGCAGGAGATAAGCTTGGTGCCTCCCACAAAGCCTGCACCCAGGAGACACGCCCTCAGTGCTTGTTTCAGAACAGTGTATGTAAAATACATTAGTGACTTATTTTTTTTCTCCCATTCTGGGTATCTATAGAGTGTACACCTGCTGCACTCAGGGTGAGGTTGAGACCTGGACTGGGAGGTGATCGGGTCATCAGGATTGGAGTGCCAGTCATTTCTGGCCTGCAGGTGACCCTCTGAAAATCCAATCCCTTCTCATCCCACGTAGTCAATAACAGCCTCTGTTGGCCTTCTCCCTGGGAGTTCTACTCTGATGATATCCCAACTGCCTATGGCAAATGTTCCATCAATTATTGAATTAAATAAAGAATAGGGTCATTGTTTTCTATTAAATGTAAAAGTGCTTGCTGAAAGCACAAACAATGTCTTTCATTTTTCAGTGGCTGGCCATTCATTTGGTTTGTGCAACATACCGATATAACTGAAATCATTTCCAAGGCCCTGCTATTTTTTTTCCCCCGGTATAGGAATTTAGATTTAGAAAGAACGATTAGTGGGAGAGTCAAGCTTGTTCCTTGTAGCAGATCACATTGTATTGAACCACAATTTGAATCTTCTCTGGCAAATTCTTATGTGCTTTTTCTTTTTCTGTCTCTTCCCTCCCTGTTCTTTGACCCCCAATTGCAGGTTTGTGTGCAGCTTGGTGTATTATGGCCTAACTCTGAGTGCAGGTGATCTAGGTGGAAGTATTTATGCCAACCTGGCCCTGTCTGGCCTCATAGAGATCCCATCTTACCCTCTCTGCATCTACCTGATTAACCAAAAATGGTGAGTATGAACGAATACATGTAACTAAAGAAAATGTGCATGTATGCACACGTTCTTAAATACGTGAACACCTAAATATTAGTGTTTTTTTATGCAGTCTCTGCTGATTACTCCATGTTGATTAGAGTTTCTTTTAGGCCAAATACAATTATTAATAGAATTCATTTTTAGTGCAATATTTCTTGAGTTTCATAATTATGAGTCTTCATATAGCTTTTAGACAGATTCCAGTCCAATATTAAATATTTGAAATGTAAAATGGTATTTATTTTTAGGTTGCAATGTTTGTATTTGTTAGATATACAAGTTGAAAGTATTCCCCCCTAAGAACTGGAACAAGGCAAGAGTGCCCACTGTCACCACTTCTATTCAACATAGTACTAGAATTCCTAGCTGCAGTAATCAGGCAAGAAAAAGAAATAAAGGACATCCAAATTGGAAAAGAAGGGACTAAACTATCCCTGATGATATGATTTTATATTTAGAAAAATCCCAAAGACTCCACCAATATTAAATAAATTCAGCAGTGTCATGGTACAAAATCAGTGTAAACAAATCATTAGCATTTCTACCTACTAATAATAGTCAAGCTGAGAGTCAGATCAAAGACTCAGTAGCATGTACAGTAGCCACAAAGAAAATAAAATACCTGCACGTTATTTAAACAATAATTTTTAATTGAACTTGTTAATATGTTGTTTAGGACACTGCATCCTCATTTATCAGTGAAATATGTTTGTAATTTTCCTTTATAATAATATACTATTTCTAATTTTAATATCAGGTATATCCAGGTGAAGTAGAATCAATTTGAAGTATTTCTTCTTTTTCTGTTATCTATAAGATTTGGCATGATCTGTTTTTTGAAATTATCTTCTTTTTTTATTTATAAATATTAGTTGTTTATTTTTTGAGACTTTGGAAAAAAATTTAAAAATTTTTAAAAAGAAAAGAAAATACCTAGGATTATAAGGAGGTGGAAGATCTCTATAAGGAGAACTACAAAAC
This sequence comes from Arctocebus calabarensis, assembly GCA_963573935.1. NCBI lineage: Eukaryota > Metazoa > Chordata > Mammalia > Primates > Lorisidae > Arctocebus > Arctocebus calabarensis. The sequence goes on from CAUYON010013758.1 coordinate 10,068, forward strand.
ACTGATAAAGAAATCATAGATGACAGAAACAAATGGAAAAATATGACATGCTCATAGACTAGTAGAATCAACATTAAAATGTCCATACTGATTTACAGATTCAGTGCAGTCCCCATCAAAATACCAATGTCATAGTTCACACTTCTAAAAAAAAATTCCTAAACTCATTTGGAACCAAAACAGAGCCCAAATAGCCAAAGCAATCTTAAGCAAAAAGAACAAATTTGGAGGCATCACATTGCCTGACTTCAAATTATACCAGTGGTTCTCAACCTTCCTAATGTCACAACTCTTTAATACAGTTCCCGTGGGTCATTGAGAACCACTGATTTATACTAAAAGGCTTATAATAACCAAAGCAGCATGGTACTGGTATAAAAATAGCTACATAGAGCAATGGAATAGAATAGAGAAACCAGAAATAAAAGCATCTGCTGACGACCAAGTGCTCTTTGACAAAGCAGACAACAATGTACACTGGGGACAGGAAGCCCTATTCAATTATTGGTGCTGGGAAAATTGGATAGCCACGTGCAGAAGAATGAAACAGGATGCCTATCTCTCACCATATACAAAAATTAACTTAAGGTGGATGAAAGACTTAAATGAAGTCATGAAACCAAAGCAATTTGAGAAGAAAATGTAGAAAAAAGTCTTCTAGACATCAGTCTAGCAAACAATTTATGACCAGACCCTCAAAGGCAAATATGTTAACAACAAAAATAAATAAATGTATTTAAGTGAATTAAAAAGCTTCTAGATAGCAAAGGAAATAATCTACAGAGTACACAGACAAATCACAGAATGGGAGAAATATTCACAAGTTATACATACAACAAAGGACTGATAGCCAGAGTCTGCAAAGAACTCAAACAAATCAGCCAGAAAAAAACCAAACAACCCCATCAAAAAGTCAGCAAAAGACATGCACAGAAGTTTTTTGAAAGAAGATAGAGAAATGGCCAAGAGACATGAAAAAATGCTCATCAGATAAATGCAAATTTAAACTGTAATGAGATATCACCTTACTGCTACCAGAACGGCCGCAATTAAAAAGTGAAGGGGAAAAAAAAGAAAAGCAATAGATGTTGCCATGGATGCAGAGAGAAAGGAACACTTCCTTAGACACTGTTAGCAGGATTGCAAAATAGTAGAACCTCTGTGGAAAATAGCATGGAGATTCCTCAAAGAAATAAATGGAAGAGTTACCATTGATCCAGCAATCCTACCATTGGGTATCTACCCAAAGGAAAAAAGGTCATTTTATAAAAAAGAATTTTCTTATCATCTAAGACCCATTTACTCTGTTGAGGGAGAAGAATATGTCCTGCTTATTACTCATTTTCAGTGGCACAGTTTTGAAATACATTTTAAAAGTTATTTTATAGAGCACCCTTTCCTCAATTTTCTGAGATCACTTCTCTTACTTTGCCCCTGGACCAAGGCAATTAAAAATTCTGTTTTGTGTGAGCTAGGAATCAATTAGATTATGTATCATTTCTCATTCTCCAGAACTCATTTTCTAACCAAAACTGGCTTCTCATCACACTGTGCTTAATGCTATCATCAGGATGTTTTAGTCTAGAGCAGCAATTCTCAACCTGTGGGTCGTGACCTCGTTGTTCCATTTACAACAGTGTGGCAATTAGGAAGGTTGAGAATCACTGGTCTAGAGCATTTTAAAGGGTGAGTTTTGATTTTGCTAAATTGAAGGCTTTTTTCTTAGTTGCTCTGCTGACCCTTCAATTAGAGGGTCCAGTTTACTCTCTTCATAATCCATGAACTGGGGCTGACGTCATATTCAGAAATTGTTCTCCAGCAGCCCCAGTTGTGCCAGAAGCCATTCTTTGTGCTGCTGCAGCCTCCTCTGCAAACCTCTGGGAAGCAGGCAGTGTTCTAAGGAGGTTCTTTTCGGGGCATCCTCTGTGTCTTTGTGTCCCTAGAGCCCGCCTAGTGTGGTACAAGTCACTTGAAAGACATTCAATACTGACTGCTAAACTCAGCGAAATGACCCAGTAAAGAAGGCTGCTCTCCTGCCATCCAGATTCAAGGTTAAAATCTAAAGCAGGAATACTCACTACTTTTGAGAGCAGGCAGACCTGGCTTCAGATCCAGTCTTAACTGTGTATTAGGTGTATTATTTTGACAAGATCCTTCACTAAGCCTCTGCTCTGCTCATTTTCAATCTAGGGATTCTACAATCCCCCTGGCAAAATTGTTATCAAAATTGCAAGTAATTTGGGTCCCAAAATTTGGTCCCAAGGTCCCGAGCATAGCACCTGGTATGCTGCAGGCCCCTGGAGAAGGGAGACTTATTAATGTGATGGCTCCTCTAAGTCTGGGGCTCTCATTTGAAAATAACTCCTCTTAATCAAGTATATGATACATTTTACTTCATTTTGATCCATTGCCAAGAAATTTTTTGTTTGTAATTTTTTTACTAAATCATAGCTTTGTACATTAATGCAATTATGGGATACATTGTGCTGGTTTTGTATACAATTTGAAATACTTTCATGAAACTGGTTAACATAGCCTTCACCGCATTTTCTTACTTTGTTAAGACATTTATATTCTACACTTAGTAGATTTAACGTATATCTTTGTAAAATGCACCATAGGTGTGGCCCCACCAATTACCCTCCCTCCACCCATCCCCTCTTTCCCTCTCCTCCCCTCCCCCTCCTCTTTCCCCTTCATCTTGGACTGTAGTTGGGCTATAGTATTCATATGGAAGTGTGGGTGTTTATAAATTGGTTTCTTCTGTTTGTATTTTTAAGAGACCTTTTGGGTTTTTTTATAATAGTTAAAACTTTTCTCTATAAGATTCAGATAACTAGGAAACAAGATGAACTGAAAGTCTCCATTCTCCTTGGTTTAGTCTCATTCGCTAGAATATAGAATATTGCAGTATACGATAAGCCTAGGGGTTTATCATTAGGATTAAATAAGATAATAGATGGAAAACATTTTAAACAGTGTCTGAAAGATAGTCAACACCTCCAGAAGTAGACTAATTCTGTGTTCTTCTCCCGCCCACGTCCCTGTATCCTGCTATCCACACGTTTTCCTTTGTTTTATGATGGTTATTTATTGTATGTCCTAGTCAATTTCCTATCAGTCACCACGCTGTAAGAAAAGATGAATATATATAATGAAGATGTTTAAAAGGGAAGGTTGGGGAGAAGCAGCAGATGAGTTTATAAGATTTATAAGGGAAATGTGTCCTTTGTCTGTGTTGTTTAGGTTTGGCCGGAAGCGGACATTAGCAGCATTTCTGAGCCTAGCAGGACTGGCTTGTCTTATTGTAATGTTTCTTCCAGAAAAGAAAGGTACGCCTTTTGAATGTCTATAAGGGTTTGGAATAGCACTTTCATTACAATGCATCTCAGTGTAGTAGGGACATGACCATATGCCGGGCTTCATTTCTGTGATTGCATATTATTTAGCAATTGTGTGGGGTATAATGGGCCGGATTCTTTCCATTGCTTCAACTCTTCTCTGGGTGAATAGAGGTGCACTATTAATTCTTTCGGGCTATTAAGCTACCATCTGGGGTGGTTAGGATGCAGTACTGGTGATGTGAGAGTTGTTTATTTTAACGAGGACCAGTTAGTTCTGCACAGAAAGAAACTCCATCCAAGGCTGCACATTGCACTTTACATTTCAGCTAACAACAAGATTGCAGTTCTCAAAGGTGGCTTTGGTACCCTGAATATCTTCGTCGGTATTCTTAAGGTACCCCAGTCGTAACAAAAACAACAGCAATAAGAATATTATTCACTGTTGGTGACCCTGGATATTCTCTCAGTCTCATGTAAAGTATAAATAAAACCTCTTTAGGAAACTTTGGATATTCTCTTGGTCTTATATAAAGTATAAATAAAACCTCTTTAGGAAACTTTGTTTTTTTTATATATTGGTTGTTTTCCTTTGCAAACATAGCTTCAAAAAAAAATCCCTTTGGCATCCTCATGGAACCTGGTCACTGTCCCTATGTAGAAATTCCGTAGATGTTACTGCTCCTTAGTCCGTGTACTGGCATTCCTGGTTCTCAACCAAGAGGAATAGGCCATCACAGCTCTCTGATGTGGGACACGCAGTGCCACAAAAGCCCTGTTTCATGGACTTTTAGATTTTGATAAGGCTCTGGGACAGAGCTTTCACTCCTGATGGGAGATGGTTTGACATAAAGTTTTGATAACTACTAGAAATGCATGAAAAATTTACTGTCCATCAGAGCATTTTATATATGAAGTGCTCCTTTGATAAACGGCTTCTCCCTAAGGTTCATTTGTGCCCATGTCTTACTAACGGCCCCAAAGCTGTTTGTTCTCCCTATTTTGTGACCTTTCAGTTACCTGCTCAGCTTCTTCAAGTTCTGTCCTAAGTCCAGGCCACAGTTTGTTCACTAGTTAGAGATTTTCCAATATTCAGAGCAGCCTTTTAAAATGGTTTTCATGGAATTGTGGAAAGCAGAGAATTCAGCAAGTTTGCCATTTCTCATTCTCTACCCAAATCGATGCCCGTGCTAGTGCCAGGTGGAGGGGGGAGCTCCTCGGCTGTCGCCGGCCGTGGCCTGTGGGGCCAGGCACCCAGTTCTGTCTGTGTGGGGCAAGGCAGTGATGGGCGTCTTACCACTAGAGTTTTATGTTTGGCAGATTTTGTTTTCCATAGGTGCCTTAGGAATTCATTTGTGTTCTGCCTGCAGCAGTAGATAAGTCTGTTTTACTTACCTCCTCATACAGAAACACCTCTCATTATTACTAGACTCAAACTCACAGCCTATCACACCTCTGCAAGCCAGACCAATTAGTGTCTGTTCTCCCTCTTACTTACACGCACAGATAACCCACCCTCAAGGACTCCACACTTGGCCCTTTGTTGAAATTATCTCTCAGAAGTAACAAAACAAATCTCCACAGAGAAATCAGATAGGTGGTCTCGCCTGTAGACCAGCGCACACCGCTCTGCTTGATTCCAGTCTGTTTTGAAAGAGCAGCTGCAGCCTTTTGTTCACTATGCCCTTGGGTGGACCCTGAGCAGGAACAGCGTAGTGGAGGCCTCTGGGGGGTGGGCCCTGAGCAGGAACAGCCTCGTGGAGGCCTCTGGGAGGTGGGCCCTGAGCAGGAACAGCCTAGTGGAGGCCTCTGGGAGGTGGGCCCTGAGCAGGAACAGCCTCGTGGAGGCCTCTGGGGGGTGGGCCCTGAGCAGGAACAGCGTAGTGGAGGACTCTGGGGGGTGGGCCCTGAGCAGGGGCAGCCTCGTGGAGGCCTCTGGGGGGTGGGCCCTGAGCAGGAACAGCCTCGTGGAGGCCTCTGGGGGGTGGGCCCTGAGCAGGAACAGCCTAGTGGAGGCCTCTGGGAGGTGGGCCCTGAGCAGGAACAGCCTAGTGGAGGCCTCTGGGAGATGACCCGGGGCAGGAACAGCCTAGTGGAGGCCTCTGGGGGGTGGGCCCTGAGCAGGGGCAGCCTTGTGAAGGCCTCTGGCGCTCATCAGCCTGTCGCAGGAGCAGGACACCTCCACTGTACTTAGCAAAAGTGGGCGTCTAGTCTATTTCTAAAGATTTCCAGGGAAGTTATTTCAATATTTCATATTTATGGGTTTTAATCTTAAGAAACTATTCCTCTTTTTAGTAACCATTACTGCTAGAATGACCCTCTTCCACTACAGTTCAATCCATTTCCTTTCATTTAGTTCATCACTAGAGATGGAAAATACATGTTCACTTTTTTTTTTTTTCTGGCATAATCATTTTTATACTTGTAGAGTATCCCTGAGTCTTCTTTGACATAATAGATATTTATTCTTTAAACTTTCTTTAAATCTTTCATATTTACTCTTGACAATATTTTGATAGCTTTCTTTTAAATCTCAAGTTTTTCAAAACTCTAAGCTCCATGTTATAAAAGTTCTGGCCAGTCTATAGTAAGAAAAAGACCTGGAAGTCTGAAAAATTCTACATGTATTAGCATGTTGTGTTAGTTTGGAGACCACTCATTTTCTCCCTGCTTTTTCTGCTCATTTGTCCTCACTTTTCCTATCAAACATGCCTTCATTGGCTCCTTTCTGCCAATGTAAGTGCCCCCTTCCCACCAACTCTAGTTTTTAGCATGTTTGACTGTAATTCTCTGTATCTGGGGCATTTATGGATATTGTGCTGATGTATCTCTAAGAGAGACAGTCAGTAAGCTAGAAAATAGATCGTCATTTCTCAACTTGTGGTTTTTAATTATTAGATAACCATGTCCTACCCATTACATGTTTCCAACTGATTGGCCTCCAAGTAAATCTTCTCCAATGGGAATATTAGCAGGTGGCCACTCATTTTTTTCCCAGATTGGTCATCAGACATTTTATTCAAACTCTATTCTAGCCTGCAGGGTCCTAATTAACCTTACAGTATGTGCCATATATTTTTTTCATATGCAGAAGTTATTTATACAGAGGGCATCAAAAATTGGCACACATTTTAAGAAAGGAAAGAACTGTATTGAAATTATAATATTTAATATATACTGATGATAACGTTTGTTATCTTGTATCTCTTGTAATTGCAAAAGTCAAATGGGACTTGAGTATTACAATTTTAATACATTTTTTTCCTTTCTTAAAACGTGTATAACTTTTTTGTGTCCGCAGCATATTATCCCCATTTTGTAAGAAAATGAAAGCTCAGATTGGTCAAGCAACTTGGCCAAGGTTACACAGTAAGTAAGCACACCTGGGATTCAGATTTCAGATCTTTCCAGCTCTGCTCTTTTGGGAATGCTGTTTTCTCCTCTTAAAGTTTTAGGACCAAAATGTTCATTGCACATAGTGAAACTGCATCCTTAGAGGATCAGCACTGCCTGATTAGGCCAGTTCTTAACCCTTCCGTGTTTAAGAATGTGAGTTGTCAGACTAGCACTGGCCTCTTGTTGGCAAGGTTCATGGCAGTGTGGTCCCTTCAGAGACTTTGGACACCAGGAAGTCCTGGCACATGACTAAAATAAATTTCATAGTTGAAGGAAGTATTCTGAGACTCTTCTTTTCTCAGCTTTGGTCTGCTCATTACTTATGCACTTGATTTCTCTAGTGTCTGAGATAAATAACCAAGACCTAGTTTGTGGCTTCAAAGTGCTTACAATCTAATAAGGAAGATTAGTGACTTGGAAGTAACAATAAAAGACTATACTACATGAGAATGGAGAGCAAAATACTATGGGAACTTTACCTTCAGGCCATGACAGTAATGGGGACCAGCTATCCTCCTGCTTTAAACAACTATAAAACCAATAACTATATATAAGAAATGTTTATTTTCAGACGTCAGACAACATTTCAAAGATAGACAGTGATCTGAGGGAAGGAAAGTAAACAAGGTGAGCCTTAAGAGTATCCAACTCAGGGTCTCCAAGCCACAGTGCAGGGCGGGGATCCCAAGAAATCTTGGCTTTCTTACTGATTTGAGGAAACAAATTAAAGCTTGGGAATACTAAGATGGCTGGGATTTACTAGGAGAAATATTGAAAATAATAAGATACACAGAGAATAGTCTCCGGAGGTCTGCAGAGGGAGTCTCAAGGTCTTTGTCTGCATACTGATCTGTGCATACATTTGAAGAAACTCTTGAGTCCAGGGGGAGACCACCTGGCAGAAAGGAACAGCAGAATAGGCCGGGATCCAGAACTCTGAATGGCTTCTGTCCTCTTCAGCCAGTCACAGATTATTGGGTAGAGACATTCTAGGTCCAGCTGTTCTCTGTTTACCCTAAAAGTGCTTAAAAACAAAACTCAGGGGCAGCGCCTGTGGCTCAGTGAGTAGGGTGCCAGCCCCATTGTCGATGGTGGTAGGTTCAAACCAGGCCACTGCCAAACTGCAACAGAAAAATAGCTGGGTATTGTGGCCAGCGCCGATAGTCCCAGCTATTTGGGAGGCTGAGGCAGGAGAATCACTTAAATCCAAGAGATGGAGGTTGCTGTGAGGTGTGAAGCCACGGCACTCTACCGAGGGTGACAAAGTGAGACTCTATCTCTAAAAAAAAAAAAAACTCAGAAGGATGGAGTTATTCTAAGTAACTAACTGCATCACAGAACAAAGACCAATAAGACTTAAAGGAATATATTAAAATCCAGCACCTGCCAATGTCACATTCATAGCTGTGGTTTCCAATCAAAATCACCAGCCATGTACCTAAGTAGGAAAATACCCCCACAGGTAGGAGAAAATCAATAGAAACAAAACCAAAATGGCCTAGATGATAGAATTAGGAGACAAGAACATTAAAACACTTTTATAAATATTCTTTGTATGTTTAAGAAGGTAGCATAAAACATGATCATAATGAGCAGAAAAATCAAAGCCATAAAAAAGACACACTTGGAACATCTAGAGATATATGAAAAAATACAGTGGATGAGATTAATGACAGATTAAATATGACAGAAGAAAAAGATCAGTGAATTTAAAGACTTAAGAAAAGGAACTCTCCAGAATGAAATAGAAAAAAAAAAAAAAAGATTGAATAAAAAACTAACAAAAGTAGGGCACCAGCCCCATATACCAAGGGTGGTGGGTTTGAACCCAGCCCCGGCCAAAATGCAACAAAAAACAGCTGGACGTTGTGGCGGGCGCCTGTAGTCCCAGCTACTCGGGAGGCTGAGGCAAAAGAATCACCTAAGGCCAAGAGCTGGAGGTTGCTCTAAGCTGTGACACCACAGCACTCTACCGAGGGTGACAAAATAAGACTCAGTCTCTAAAAAAAAAAAAAAAACTAACAAAACGTGTGAATTGTGGGACAAAATCAGTCAGCTTACATATGTATAATTGTCTCAGAAGGAAGAGATAAAGAAAAAGCAGAAAGGAAATTTGATGGAAACTATAAACACATAATAAGAAAGTGGTCAGCTCATCAATAGGCTAGTGTGTATTCCTTAACCACTCTAATAACAAATTCAGAGTACATGAAACAAAAAGATAAAGAATTGAAAGTAAAAGCAGACAAATCCAAAATTATAATTGGATAGTTCAGTACCCCTCCCTTAATGATTGATGGGAAAATTAGACAGAAAATACAGAGACTTGAATACCCACCACATGACCTAGTTGAAGTACACACGGGTCATTTGCCAGGGAAGACCATATTCTGGACCATAAAACAGGTTTCAATAAATTTAAAAGGATTGAAAACTTACAAAGATCAGTTATTTAACCAGAATGAAAGTCAACTAGAAATCAACAGGAATGATATCTGGAAAATCCTCAAATATTTGGATACTATACATTATCTTCCTAAAAACACATGGATCAAAGAAAAAAATCACAGAGGAAATTAGAAGATATTTTTAATTAGACAATATTTAAAGCATAGTATGAAAATTTGTGGGGTACAGGTAAAATCAATTATTAGAATTGTGCATCTATTTTTTAAATGTGAGAAAAAGGAAGTTTTTTAATTAATGACCTAAGTTTCCATCTTAAAGAAAGTAGAAGGCAAATTGAAGAAAAATGCAGCAAATTAAACACAAAGCAACCACAAGGAAGGGGATATTAAATATAAGGGAAAAAACTCAGTAGAATGAAAGCAGAAAAACTATATAGAAGAATCAGTGACATTAAAAGCTAGCTGCTAAAGACCAATAAAATCATTAAAGCTGTAATCAGACCTAATAAGGAAGAAAGAAGACACAAATCGTCAGTATCAGAAGTAAAAGAGGGGCATCGTTGTAGAACCTATGGGTGTTAAGGATATGTTATTAACATTTTTGTGCCAATAAATCCACCTTAGGCAAAGTGGAAATTCCTTGAAAGATACAAACTACCAAAGCATACTCCCAAGCAAGTCGATAACATGCATGGCCCTCTGTCTATTTAAGATACAGAACATGTTAGTTAACAGCATTCCAATAATGAAAATTTCATGCCCAGATGCTTTTACTGATAAATTCTATGAAATGCACAACTGAGAAATAATACCAATTCTACATACTTTTCCACAAAATAAGGAGAGAATGCTCTTCCAACTTGGTCCGTGAGGCCAGCAATTACCCTGATACCTAAACCAAACCAAAGATGTTACAAGAAAACAATAGACCAATATCCTTCATTGATATAAATGCAAAATTCCTTTTAAAAGTATTGGCAGATTGAATCCACTGCATAAAAAGTGTAGTACATTATGACTAAGCCGGGTTTATCTCACAAAAGTAAGGTTAGTTTGATATTCAAAAGCCAATCGGTGTTATTCATTTCATTAAAATCTAAAAAATATCAATGATCATTTCAAGATAAGTATAATAGAAAAAGCACTTGTCAGAATTCAGCCTGATACAGAATATCAAGGAAAAGCCTGCAATTAACATTATATTTATGGGCAAAAGACTGAATATTTACTTTCTAAGATCAGAAAAAAGGCAAGGACATCCATTTTTACCACTTCTGTAGAACATTGTACTGAAAATGCTAATGACTGGAGTGCAGCAATAAAAATAAATTAAAGGGCTCCAAATTGAAACAGAAGTTCAGCTGTCCTCATTCACCAGACTACATGATCATCTCCTAAGTAAGTATAAAACCATGTTTAGTTACCAGACTATGTGAAAATCCTAAGGAGTGTATTAAAAAACTACTAGAATTAATAGATGAGCTTAGCAGATCATGTGATGCACAATTTTATTCTACATAAATTAGCAGCAAAGACTGTAGCATACATTTTATTCTGGTGACTCCAAATGGGCTCTGAGAAAACTTTCAGAAAAATAGCTTTGAAAATGATGTTCTTAGTAGTTCCATCCTTGGAATAAAATTTATAGCTACCTTGACTTCAGTACCTTTAATGGATACATGTGTTTTAAGGATTCCTTTTATAAAAAAATATAATTTCATTTTACTTTTCTCTTTTAAATTACTCTTTCTTCTAAACAGTCACTTTGAACTCTCATTGATGACACCTGATTTTTGAATAAAGAAACAAGATTAGGAATCCAGGGAACCAGCTCAAAGGCTGCAAAGCCCTTCAGAGCATTTAATAGGGTGACCTGTAGGTCACCAGCAGCTCCAGAGGCAGAAGTCCCAAACAAGGATAAGAAATAATTTTGTAATGATCAAAGCTGTCTGAAATTGACATGGACTGTCTGAAGGAAAAAGTGAGTTCCCCTGATTCAGGTGGCAACTGCAGACTCCTTTGGCAGGAACGGAGGGGAGAAGTTCCAAGCATGAGCTGGAGTGTTGGCCTCGGCGAGCACTCGGTGGGTGTGGAGCTGCAGCCGGGCTCTCCATCTGTGCCCTGGCTGGAGGGGTGTAGAGTCTTACCTGGGAGATTTCATGCAGCTTTAGATCTTGTAGGTGCTTAGATGATAAATGTCTGTGACATGCCATTTGAATTCAGATTTCAGGATGGCAATCCTTTAGCCTGTTGTTAAAGATGGTATCGAGTACCTTCATAACAGTTCTGAACAGTACTGGTCTGCGGGGGATGAAATTAGCTCCAGAGACACTTGTAGTCAAACAGATGTGCATATTTCCGTCTGTTTCAATGCCACCCAATACCTTTTCCTGATTCACTCGGTTTTCTGGAAAATAATAAATGAATAATTTGCCTTCATTGTTGGTTTAAATGAAGAAGTCACTAGATCTCAAAAATCCAGGAACATATCTTTGGGTAAAGGCTGAAAGACATGATTCTTTTTCCCAAAGCACCTATGGCTTGAAATGATATATTCAGTACTTAAAGGAGCTAACATCTTCTTCTAAGTAGCCCCGTAGATGAGAGGAAAGCAGCCTCAGAAAATCAAGTTTGCCAGTGTCTGGCTTACTCCATGTAGAACACCGTCTTGAATGCAGTTGAAGATTTATTTCATAGTCACGTAAGGAAGGTGAAACTTATTTTCTGGAACAGGCATGTTACATGACTCCCTCCTGAGAAGCAGAGAGAACATGCACAGATTCTTTTCACTAAATTAATTCCTATTGGGATCCTTCTGCTTATTAGCTCAACAACTATTTAGTGAGGGCCCAGTGTGCACAGTACTGTGGGAGGTGCTGTGGGGAACCCAGGCACAAGGATGGCACCATCCTTACCTGAGGTAACTCAGAATAGATCTGGGGTGGGCAAGATGGAAGAGTAAGCACCCGCAGGGAGTGTCTGAGCATGAGGTTGAATAGATTGGAAAATAGAGGCAGTGGAAGTCAGAGGAAGGAGAGGATATTTCACTGGAGCTATTATATTTAAGGTTAGTTTATGTGAGTCGTGCTATCTGAGGACGGGGCAAGAAGGTTCTGTTTGGTATGAATGTCAAGGAGATTGACATTGAGGCGCAATTACATTTGGTGGTTAGAACTTTGCTGTTGACCTTCACGAGTAGGCATTCCAAGAGAGGAATGTTATTGGAAGCATACGGCAGTGAGCCGCAGGCAGGAGCATCTGAGGAAATGGAGAGGTGATCACTCACTGGAGATGTGTAATAGCAAAGGGGGAAAGTATTATACAACATAGTCAATGGGAACTTTTTTTTCTCTATGAGCAAATTATTATTTTGAAGGAGGGAGGCTAACCATGTCTGAAAAAAAGAAATTAAATTGTAGAATCCTGGAAAACATAATGTTAAAGGAAAGAACCACGGGATAATTGTTAGCATTTTTGATACGGACATAAGCTGGTATTAAATATATTTTTGCATTTTACGAAGAAGCATTATATTAAAAACTCAAATATCATTTTTTTTTTTAAATGTTGGGGGTTCATTGAGGGTACACAGAACCAGGTTACATTAATTGTTTTTGTTAGACAAAGACCCTCTTATATTTATGTCCTACCCCCAAATGTGAACCCTATCCCCTGACCCCCCCATACCCTCCCTCCTTCCTTTTCTCAGCTCTCCCCATCCCCCACCCCCCACTGTGTACTAGGACCTTACTTGTCCTCATATCAGAATTGAGTGCATAGGCTTATTTCTCCGTTCTTGTGATGCTTTACTAAGAATAACGTGTTCCACATCCATCCAGGTTAATATCAAGGATGTGAAGTCTCCGTCTTTTTTAGTGGCTGAGTAGTATTCCATGATACACAAATACCACAGCTTATTAATCCATTCCTGGGTTGGTGGGCATTTAGGCTCTTTCCACATTTTGGCGATTGTAAATTGAGCTGCAATAAATAGTCTAGTACATGTGTCCTTGTGATAAAAGGATTTTTTTTCTTCTGGGCAGATGCCCAGCAGTGGGATTGGTTTGCAGAGTCAATTGGGAGGTCTAGCTTGAGTTCTTTCAGAGTTCTCCATACTTCCTTCCAAAACGATTGTATTAGTTTGTGGTCCCACCAGGAGTGAAAAAGTGTTCCCTTCTCTCCACATCCACACCAGCATCTGCAGTTTTGAGATTTTGTGATGTGAGCCATTCTCCCTGGGGTTAGGTGGTATCTCAGGGTGGTTTTGTGTTTTGTTTTGTTTTGTTTTGTTTTTTTGGTTGCAGCCATCATTGTTGTTTGGTGGCCTGGGCTGGATTCGAACCTGCCAGCTCAGGTGTACGTGCTGACACCTTAGCCCATTGAGCCACAGGCACCGAGCCCTCAGGGTGGTTTTGATTTGCATTTCTCTAATTATTAGGGATGATGAGCATTTTTTCATATGTTTATAAGCCATTCATCTGTCTTTTTTAGAGAAGGTTCTGTTCATCTCTCTTGCCCAGTGATCTAAGGGATTGTTGGCTCAAATATCATTATTGATGAGTACTTCAAGTGAGAAGTTGAGGAGAAAAGATTAGAATTAGTTTCATATTTAAACTCTTGTTCCTTAAGTGGCTTCTGGCAGTGATTTCATGGGATTGTTTTTCTTCTTCTTTTTGGTCAGGGCTAGGTTTGAACCTGCCACCTCCAGCATACGGGGCTGGCGCCTTACTCCTTTGAGCCACAGATGCAGCCCTGTTTTTTTTCTTCTTGATGGTACATGGAGGAAGCAAGCTGAAGGCCTGGGCTTGTGCTCACCACTGTTTTGCATCGTTTTACATTGTTGCTTATTTGAATAAGATTGGGAAGGAAAGAGAGTCACGCCAGGCCCCTGGTAGCTAAACTTAGTTTTCCTGAACTTCCTTCCCACAGTATGGAAGTTCTCAGGGCGCCGTCATTCAGGAGTCTGTAAAGTTTCACCATGCTCAGTGACGCCCGTGTGCAAGTGTTCATGGGTAGGGCTAAAACACCGAGCAGATAATTGCTCGTGTGGTTATGTGTGATCTCTAAACCTGCATGTATATTCCCTTCCACGACCTTTTTGCTGTCTGAGACCAACATACACGCCTCTCACGCCTTCCTGATGAAACGTGTTGTTTGAAGGAATTGTCCTTGTCCTCCCCAGACACGGGTGTGTTTGCAGTGGTGAACAGCCATTCGTTGTCCTTGCTGGGGAAGCTGACGATCAGTGCCGCATTTAACATCGCCTATATCTACACCTCGGAGCTGTACCCCACGGTCATCAGGTACGCGCCTCATACAGACGTGCTTTGCACACGCTTCGAGGTTCGTTGTCCTTGCTTGTGCCAGGAGGGCTGGCTCTCATGTCCTCCGCCTCTGGAGTCTGGGGAGGGCCGGCAGCAGTACGGCAAACAGACTGAAACCCAGAACCTGCCTTTGCAGACTGCTGTTTGCCTATTTGCCCGAGGAAACTGTGGCTTCGTGTAGCCCGTGTAACCTGTAAGAGAAGCACTCCATACTAGACATGCCTCGCAGCCCAAGCAGTGCTCAGATGCTGTGATTATTTTCGTGTGTTTTACTGTGTACAGGCAAGGGGAAAAGGTCCTTGTTGTCACAAAGCCTATATGTTAGCACAAAATCAGACATTTTTGAAAGATAATAGTAGCATAGCAAACATTAGGTTTAAATATTACTTGTAAGAATAAATCCCTAGCCTAAATTTCCCCTCATAAGTCTGAAAGCAAAAAACAAACCCAGATTTGAAGGATGGGGTGCAGCTTACATGTTGCAGAACTTCCCACGTGGGCTGGGCTGGTGTTCCCTCAGCCGGCCCTTGTCCAGTCTTTTTGAGGATCATTCCAGGTAGATCCTTCCCTGATCCAGGCAGTAAGTTTCATGGTTCTGCCTGTTAATTAAGTCCCTTTTCCCACTAAGAGATCAGATTATCTGTGACTTGCTGGTTACTTCCTAATTTGCTGTACAACCAACTTTCTCTGGTTACTGCCTATAACACTAGGATGATGATTCTGTCCAAACTGGGAATTTTTGAGAGCAGATATGAGTGCCATTAATAGGTTCAGCTGGGATCCCAGGGTGATTTATGGTCAGCCTACCTAAAACTGTCTCCATTTTCTCTCCCTGCCTCCCCTCCCTTCAGCCTGCATTCCCTAAGAAGGTGATTGTTCTTGGTTTCCTGACAATACATACTTAGTCAATTCCTTTTTATATGTCCGATCCTCTAGTAGTTAAGTTTAAATAAATGGGCAGACTTTTTAGATCATAAACCCTGGCCCCCTATGGCTGTATTCACTGAGAGGAAGCCTAAGACGCAAAGATTGACAAAAAGATTTGATAAAAAATATCTCATTTCTGCATCATCCTCTGTAGTTACACTGCCATAATATGGTACTGACTATCCTCGTGTGGCTACTTACATTTAAATTGTAATTAATTAAAATTAAACAAATAAAAAATTCCGTTCTGGGGCGGCACCTGTGGCTCAGTGGTTAGGGCGCTGGCCCCATATACCAAGGGTGGCAGGTTCAAAACCGGCCCTGGCCAAACTGCAATTAAAAAAAAGCAAAAAAAACTCCGTTCTTCATTCCTAGCCACATTTCAGGTTGGTCCCCTAGGAGTCACACCCGTGTAGTGGCTTCTTGTTGAACCCTGTAAGTACTGAACACATACAGCATCACAGACAGGTCTGGTCTGCGGCTCTGCTCTGCCGGAGCCTGTGATTTTACTTAGGGACATACTATTGGTTGGGAGCCTAAGGCAGCCAGCAGCCACCCATAAACCCTTTCCCTCCTCCTTCCTTCCTAAGACAAAGACACAAAGGATCTGGCCAGCCCCACCTCCTGAGAAGTTCTGCCAAAGGATGCTAACTTTCCAGGCGAGCAGTGGACCGTGCCCACCCCAGGCTCTAACTGCCCCGGGCACAGACGCCATCTTTGCACCACCCAGGAGGGTCACCCTCCCCTTTACAGTACACCTGGCCTGAACATCTCCCCTGCAGCCTCTTTTCTGGGCACCATCGTTTACACCTTCCATTATTTGGGGCCCACTACCCTCCCCCGGGGTCTTTACATTGTCCTTTACAACATACTTGCTGATTGTTACTGTTTTACTTCTGCCTTTCAGGAATGTTGGGCTTGGAACTTGTTCCATGTTCTCCCGAGTTGGTGGGATTATCGCTCCCTTCATCCCCTCGCTGGTGGGTTTGTACTTCCGAGTTACATTCTCTTCACTCTCTGCTGTAGACATGCGTGTTTCTGAGGAGAAAGAGGTAGTAAACAGATGACATTTAAGATCAGACGACACGATTCTGAACTTTGTTGCCTTTGAGGTGGCATTCCATCCGGGCAGATGGAATCTTACCGAGGATACGTTTATCCTTGATGGGTTTGATTTCTTGTTCAATATGGGTTTATTGGGGAGCGTCTGCTAATACCAACGTGCCACATTCCTGTCTCCACTGATAAGTTAGTCAATTAGTAAATATTTATTAATTATTATTAATTAAACAATTATTAATAATAATTAATAAGTTAGTCAATTAGTAAATATTTATTAATATGCTGGGCTCTATGCTGAATGTATGTATACATATGTCATCGCACATAATCCTTACAGTAGCCATAAGGGGTAGGCATTGTTGTTACCCTGTATTAACGATAAGAAAATGCTACAGAAAGAAATTAAATATGTTCCCCAAAGGCACACCACTTGGAAAAGAAACTTTGATATGAAATATGCCTAGCAATATGTCCATTTGTATCTTTTTG
This sequence comes from Arctocebus calabarensis, assembly GCA_963573935.1. NCBI lineage: Eukaryota > Metazoa > Chordata > Mammalia > Primates > Lorisidae > Arctocebus > Arctocebus calabarensis. The sequence goes on from CAUYON010013758.1 coordinate 27,015, forward strand.
GCATTTGCCAAGTCTCACAGTCAAAAGAAAAGGGGATAATCCTAAGTCCTTCCAGTCTGAAAATAACTCTCAAAGAACTTAGGGGTAGAAGAGGGGGACATATGCAGATTTCTCCTTGGTCTGATTTGAGACTTTCCCAGCCAAGACTGGTGAAAGGTGACTAGGCTGTGGACCTGCTCAGCAGAAAGCTGTTCATTGTGCAGAAAGCTTAACCCACCACTTTTTAGTAAGGAATGTCTCAGAAATACCACCGTAGCCTTTTCATTTGGTGGGTTGGGATGTTGGGATACATTCATAACGGAGTTTCTTTCCACATCTGGCGCTTAAACTTAGGTCACAGGACCTTTCTTTTCTTTTTTTTTTTTTTTGCAGTTTTTGGCCGGGGCTGGGTTTGAACCCACCACCTCCGGTATATGGGGCCAGCACCCTACTCCTTTGAGAACCCTTCTTATGACAGAGCCACATTAGCTTCACGTTTCATTCCATAAAATATAGATATTAAAGGCTAAAGAAATCCAACTCTGGATTGCCAACCTTGAGCGTTACAGTAGCCAGCACGGTGCCTGTGTCGATTGCTGCTAAGTTTAGAAGAGGGGAAAGCGTGTGTCCCCCTTGCTTCAACAACACCCCACCCCTGTAGTTTAGAAACCACATATATGTGGTAGGGGTTTTCCCCCAGAGTTTTTGTACCTTTAATCCCTGGATCTCTCAGTTATGGTGTTAAGGTATACGGGATGGTTTAGCCGGTTCCAGGGTTGAGAACTTGAAAGTTCATCACTAGCACATATTTTGGAATGTCCCTTAGGGACAAGTATGTGGGGATCTCGGTGTTACAAGCTAGGGAAGCTGAAACCCAGGCTTCGGTCAGCTCTGGACACTGCCTGCCCAGCTCAGGTCAGCATGGCCTCTTCTCTCCGCGGCCCAACCCAGGCGTGATGCGGTGGCTGCTTCCGGTCCACGGACCAGGGCCAGCTTGTATTACTCACTGCCTCTGCGTGCCGGGGGTGTTGCCCTACGGTGCCCTGGGGTCGGCCATCCGGAGTTGGATCTCCTTAGCATTTGATGCCTATATTTTACGGAATGAAACATGGAGCTGATGTGGCTCCGTGAGAAAAGAAGTGGGTTGTAATACAGCCTAGCAGGAGGCCTGAACTGGATGGTAACCATGCCGGTTCCTCCATCAAGAGAGGGCTGGTGTCGCTTGCTGGGGAATCGAGCCTCAGTTTGTGTGTTTTCATTTCATTCCTCTGTTGCGCCCACAGAAATATGTGCAGTGGTCTCTGCCTTTCATCGTCTTTGGAGCCACCGGCTTGACTTCGGGCCTCCTGAGTTTATTACTGCCAGAAACCCTTCACAGTCCACTGCTGGAGACGTTTTCTGACCTTCAGGTGTATTCCTATCGCAGGCTCGGGGAGGAAGCCCTGTCTCTGCAGACCCTGGATCCTCCACAGGTATGAGGTTATTTTTCTAAACCATTATACCACTCAGGTGATGATAGTTGTTGAAACAAAGACTGTTCAGGTTGGGTTAAATCAGTCATGCCATGAGAGGATCTTAGGTGTGCTGAGAAAATTTTGAAAGATCATGAATTAATTTCGAAAGAAGTTCAAAACACAGTAAGTATGTCCCCATTTTCTTTTACTCCTTTTTTCTTGATCAACATACTTTAAGTGTGCCACGGAGTTTAACTCTAGGTTCAAGTGTGCCTCGAGATAAAAAAAGACTGAAAAACACTAGGTTAAATAGACCTGAATAAAAATGGGGGAAAAGGTGGAATCAAATAGCAGCTGATTTCAGAGAGAGGCGTGATGGATGACTCTTCTTAGAACACTGGAGGGGCTGTTTCTTGGGGCACAATGTCATAAAGATGCATTTGCCAGATGACTAGATGGACAGTAACTTTCACTTTAGAAATGTCATGACATCATTTCTCCGCCCTTTCTCCTTTCCTGTTGCAGTGTGTGGACAAGGAGAGCACTTTAGGGAGTGAGAGTGAGGAAGAGGAAGAGTTTTATGATGCTGATGAAGAGACTCAGATGATCAAGTGAAGACCCCCCCAGATTCCTCCTCGGAAGCAAAGGTTGTGTTTTATGCCTCTGGCTAAGGCAGGTTCTTCTTCGGAGTTGTAGAAAGGTGTGGTTTAAACAGGCATAGATGATACTCAGTATGGACTGATTTTTTTCCAGCCACCAAGGGAAGTTGGAGAAGAGATTTCGTGAGAGATGACATCACTGCATTGAAGGAATATTTGTTAATTTGTCCAAAATTCAAGTTGAGCTCAGAATCGTGACCTCTGGTAAATGGCTGAAATCTGCTTTCCAGAGTGTTAGCTGAGGTGTTTCTAGAGGTTGATCATGTTGC
>CAUYON010013761.1:0-12190 GCA_963573935.1 Arctocebus calabarensis
GTCAACAAATGGAAAAATATACCATGCTCATGGCTGGGAAGAATCAACATTGTTAAAATGTCCATATTGCCCAAAGCAATATACAATTTTAATGCAATTCCTATTAAAGTTCCATTGTCATATTTTAAAGACCTCGAAAAAACGTTGTCTTATTCAGGTTGAGTCATGCTGGGGTTCTGAAATTGTCTGTTATCTGAATTTTGATTCTTTTGGCATGTCTGGATTGTTCTCTCATAATCTCAAGAAGGGACTCTGTGTCTTGTGAATCCAGTTTATCACTTTCAGGTATCCCTATAAGACGAATATTGGTTTTCTTCAAGTTATCCCAGAGCTCTCTGAGAGAATGATCCATTTTTGCCTTCCATTTCTCTTCATCTTTGATCATTTGGGAGCATTTGAATGCTTTGTCTTCAATGTCAGAAATCCTTTCTTCAGCTTGCTCCGTTCTATTACTGAGGGATTCTACTGTATTTCTCAGATCTTTGAGGGCTGCAACTTCTTGTCTCAATGTGTCAACATCTTTGGTCATTTTTTCTTTGAATTTGTTGAATTTTTGAGACATCTTTTGGATTACTGCTTGAAATTCTACTTCCATCTTTTCCTCCATTCTGTTGATCTTGCTTGCTATCCAGATTCTAATTTCTGACATCTCAGCCATTTGTCTATGCATGGGATCTTGTGCTGTGTCTGCCTTATCATTCCGTGGGGGAGTTGATCTACTGATTATTCATATTGCCAGAGTTTTTCCACGGATTCCACCCCATGATTGTTTTTCACTGTTTAGCTAGATGAGCAAGTAATGTGAAATTGGATTGGAGACTCTGGTGTTGTGGTTGACCAGCCCTTCACTATGAAACTGGGCCTGGTGACTGCAGGTTTTCCTTTACAATTTTACAAAGGGCCTGTATAGTACTACAGTCTGTGACTCTAGAGGCCTGATTGGTGTCGTGGTGGTAGGTGGTTCTGTCTTGTATTCAGCTGATCTCTGTCCAATCCTAGTAAATCAGTGACTCTGTGTTGCAGTCTCTGATTTGGAGAAATACAAGCAACTAGGACATCCCATACCCCACAGGTAATACCTGGAAAGAGGATCATCAGACCTTCCCACTATGATACAAACTGGGTATCACCTTCAAGGGTCCTCAGGTGATTTATCCAGTTCAAGAGTTCCAAGCCAATTATCCCAACAGCATCCACTCCCTAACTGGAAAAGGTATCCAGCAGCTAGATATTAGGAGTCTACTGGTAGCTCAAGTGTGGAGCACCCTCTGGTGCTCCAAGGGGTCAGATAAGCCCATCTAGTGGAAGGTTTGGAGCAAGGGTGTTAAAGGCTCTTTCCCCACCTTGCTCACCCTTGTCCACTAGACTCTGGCAACCCCAGTCTCTGGTAGTCCCACTGACAGTCTCTGTTAACCAAGTCTCTGTTCTGTCCAATTAGGAAATGTGCCAGGACTATGTGCCTGCCTGAATCAAAGTATGGTCACTGCCTCCTCCTTGTGGTTGCCACCCACTGCCACCATCCTGCAGGGGCAGCTGATGCCTGCTTGCCTCAGGCACTCAATGTTATCTGGAGAAAGTTACACCTGAGCTCAATATAAACATGAGTATATCCTGACAGCAAAAGAACTTCTGCCTCAGCCAACATACCTTTGTTGCCACTGTTCTATAACTCTGGTACGCCTATTGGGTGAGGTCTCGTTCTCTCTGGCAGACTACCGAGTTGGGGAGATGACTCTCCCAAATCAGACCCCGGCCAGGTCACTCTATTAATGCTGGTGTTGAGTGGGAGGTGTCTCCCCTTGGGTTTGTGCACCTCCACCCGGGTCTCCACCCGTAGTGCAGATACCCAAGTGTCTGCCTGCTGTTGAGATATACTTTCTCAGGGCCAGGTGAGTCACCTTTCCCTCTATGTCTTTCTGTATTGCTACTGGATTCACAGATACAGCACAGCTGCACTGCTGCACTGCCTCTGTCTATGCAATGCCCAGTCCTAGCCAAGAAGTGCAGACATTCTGGTCTCTGCAGAGTTTGGGCTTCTAGATTACTGGGCCAGGGGAAATGGTAAACTGGATTTTCAAGGTGGCAAGGAAAATATTTGTTTAAATTTCCTGCCAGACAAGGAAATTCCTGGGCTCATGGCAGGGGCTCTGTGGAGAAGGAGTCTCTACTACCAGCAATTCCTTCTGGTGGGGTGAGGGAGGTGAGTCTCAGTTAATTGCTCACAAGTAAAGATCCCACAGCAAACTAGCAACTCTCATAGGGGAGAGGGCAGACACATGTCCTCTTGGGGATGGGATCTGTGCCTGAAATTTGTTTTCCTTGGAGTGGAAGGTTGCCTCGGCAGGGAAGATGTTTTCTATCTCTTCTCTCAGCTCAGCTCCCCTCCTTCATCTTTGTTGGGTTTGTCTGGTTGTTATCTCTCCCTCTGGACTGGAGCTTCTGTTGAAAGCTGGCTCCAGGCAACCATCGACCCCATTCCTCCTTGTTCCTGTCAAATGTGTAAGTTGGAGTTAGGGAACGTAGCCAACCCAAGGATTCAGCACAACACAAAACACATTGAAACCAAATGAGCAAATAAACAGACAAAGAGGCTACCAGACACACAAGTACACAGATGCACATATAATCAGGAATAACTGGACATACAGACAAATAACAAGGAGAACAGAAGTAAGATTAATCAAAAAGAATTAAAAAATTAAAAAAATTTTGAAAATAATAAAAAATAAAATAATTATAAAAACTCTAAAAATCTGATGTAAGCACTCTCAGCAACTATAAAAAGGTGAAGAAAAGGATGAGAAGAAAAAGAAAAAATTAATAAATTTCTATTATTAAAAATGAGGAAATAATTAAAAAATTAGAAGAATATTAACAATAACTCCAGCAAGAAAAGAAGAAAAAAAAGGCACCAACCACCAAAGTATTATTCTTATATACAAATATATATATGTGTGTGTGTGTGTGTGCGTGTGTGTAAAAAATATAACTGTAGGAAGGTCGTCATTGGGGTCAAATTTAATAGGAATGTTTTTATATTGCAATATACTTTCTGGACACCAAATCATGGTGCGGGTGGTTTCCAGGGTGATACCCGGTTCATGTTTTACTTTGTTACCATGGTTACTGCTGTATCCAGCCTGTAGAAGGAGGTGCCTGTCTGTGCCATTTCTGGGATTTCAGAATATGTCTGTTTTCCAATTGGCTGCCCAACCTCAGCAGAACTATTCAAGACGGCACCCCTATGTGACCTTCAGACTCGGTGCAGGAGACCAGCTGTGCCAGTTTCTCCACTCAGCACCCAGTTTCGCTGCGAACAGGGAATTGCAATCTTCCGTGGAGGTGGGGCTGGTTGCCACTGGCACCTGCCATTTCAGCAACAGTGCAGAGATTTTTCCACAGCTCAAGATTATGCTTTTGAGAGTTGCAATCTGTCCAGTTGCTGCACACCCCGAACTGCCAGTCTATGCCAATAAACCCTGTCCTGAAGGTTTGGGAGAGTTGCAGTAGCCATCTGTCCCATCCGCCGTCATGCTCCGCCTCTTCCCAGAATATCATTTTAAAAGCTGTATAATTTTCCATTGTGTGTTGTGTGTTGCATATACGTGTGTATGTGTTTGTTCATATTTATATGTGGTGTGTCTATGAATATATACATCTATACACACACACACACACATATATATATATACATGTGTATATATATATATATATATCCACATTTAGGGATTTAGAAGGATGTAGTTTCCTAATTACTAGTTTATTTATTAATTACATTATCTATATCTATATCTATCTCAAGGCACAAAAGTAGATTTGTGGTATTTATAGTTACTTAGGTACTGAGATTAACAGAATGGCCACTATCTTGAATATTGCTAGTTTACATGCCAGGAAAAATAGAAAATATTCTGGGGAGTATTGCCCCAGAAATTAAATATAGGCAGTCCGTGGGTTATGAACAAGATAGGTTCTGTAGGTTTGCTCTTAAGTTAAATTTGTACATAAGTTGGAACAGCTACATTAATCTGTTCCTGTATCCTCTGTTCATAACTGTGACTCATATGCCAGTCAGATGTTTGTAATTCATGGACTTACTGGAATAGCCTCCATTTGTAAGTGCAAGCTGTACCTAAGTCAGACGTTTGTAACTCAGGGGCTGCCTTTCCTCTGTCTCAGATATGTTATGAATTACCTATGTTTACATAGGCCACAACCAGCATCAATAATATTATCCAGGAAATACAATTATACTGTATATTTCCACAGCAGATATACTAGAAATACTTAATAATTATCAGTGGATACCAAAGGAAGAGAATATTTTAGAGAAATGAATCCAGAAACTATTCTCTAAGTAGGTGACAATTAATCTACCTTTCAGAGTACTCAAAGTTTATTTGTCAGTGTAAAGGCAATACTTGCTATTCACTCAACAAAATGTAACTATTACCATACCCATTATTAATAATTATAAATATTATATTATGAATGAGTAACCACAGGAAATACCTCTGCCTGAATTTCTGTTCATGCAGACCAGGGTTTGTGGCCGCTATCCTACACTTTGACTACACACGTCTGGCAGCTATGCATTTTCCATGTTACTTTCATTCATAATAGAGCTTTGATAAATTTACTTCCTCAACCTCTAGTTTGACACTGGAATGGGGCTGAATTCTATAATTCACTGAAGAAATACCTTCTTACATGTGAGAATAGAGACTGTGGCTGGGTCAGGACCAGACAGCTGGGGAGGTGAGCCCTGATGGTGAGGCTGAATGAAAAATGTTGCTGAAGAAAACATATGGGGCAGGGTACTTATGTCCACAGAGCACCTTTGGGGAAATGGTAGAGGTAGAGGTGTTCATAGGAAACTGTGTGACTTTTGTCATGGGTTTTTTGCAAAGTCAGAGCTCTTTTTTGTCCTGATAATGATCCCAAATGAGCCTACCCCAGCCATTGGTAATTGTTCACTCACCCAGAGGAGCATATATGTATCATCCAGGCAGTGGAACAGAATCTATAATGGGAACAATTACCGTTTACTCTGGGTCCCCAAGTGTTGTATGTGACTTATCTCAGTTAAATCTCATGAAATCTATATCAAGTAGGTCTTACTGTTATCCCCTTCATATAGATGAGAAATATGAGGCTCAGAGTGGTGAAGAGGGGACAATGATTCACAGATTATCAGATATGGAGAGCTTGGACACTAGGAGGGCAGAGTCCTGGGTATAATACCTGGTTCTTTTCCTTAGAAAGACTATGTGAGATTTTGAGCCAATAACCTAATATCTGAGTGCCAATTTCTTCACCTGAGCAACGGGGATAAGAAGAATTCTGCTACATGTTCTCTTTACCTGTCCCACCCATAATACACAAAGTCTATCACAAAAATGGGTTTATTGTTGCATAGAATACTGTGCTTGGATCCCTAACATCCATTGTACTCTAAAATCATTCCATCTCAAATATCAATTGTCATTCATTTTATTTTTAGGAATGGGTATGTGACCTAGTAGTATTGGTCTAGGTTAAAAAAGAAATGTATGATAGGGGCCCTTATAAAATAATTCCTTGCTCCAAGAAAATATCAGGCATATAAATTCCTCTTTTGGTTGTAGACATAGATCTTTTATCTATGAGGCCCACAAAAGTTATAGACATATTGAGATCACCCAACATGCACCAGGTTAGAACAGATAAAAAAGAACTTGGGTCCATGATGACATCCTCGGTTCCTTAAAATGTAATGGGAGGACTGGAGTACATACCTTGAAGATTTGGGGAGGTGTCTGGTGAAGTAATAAATTTAAAACACACAGTTCTCCTTGAAACAAGGAACAACCAGCGTCTTTACACAAAAATCACAGACACAATGAGGGGTTTCATTTTCTAGTTTTGTCTAACTTGTATATTAATTCACTCATGCATTTATTTGGTGGAATGAACAAGTCTGGGTCTATACTTCACCATGTACTACTCTAAGCATAGGAGTAATTGCAGAGGATAGAACAGAAAACACATATGCTTTCCTGGACCTCATGTTCCCTCAAACAGTAGAGAGACTGTATCAGTAAACAAATATAAACATGACAAATTCCGTGGTGGGATTGTTTTCTATAATTTTTCTTTCCAGGGACCATGAAGAGTTTTTGTGTATTTTGACTGAATCTCTAGGTACATGTAGAATTAAGGTTGCTGAATTACATGCTTTATGCATTAAGATACAGACAAAAACAAGGAATAGAAAAAGAAAATAATTACTAGTTTTACGTTAATATATTTGTACATTAAAGTGCTCAATATTTTTTTCAAATGATAAATATTAACATTATATGCAACACCAATGATATTAAATAATGCATAAACAGGAGAAATAATAAAAAGCTTCAGGAACTCAATTTAGGAGTATTTAGCATTTTAAAATGTTTTTAATTATGCATAAAATGTGTTACTACTATTTCTCTGGAGTTATCAATCAGGTTTATGAGTGAGAATACATGATTTCAAGATATTCTGTGACATGTTTAAGTAAATTGGTATCTGGTATAATCTGAACTCTTATATTCCGATAAAATTCATATGTTGAAACTTAATCACCAGTGTGTGTTATTAGGTGGGTCCTTTGGGAATTGATTAGGTCATGAGGATGGGGCTTTCATGACTGGTATTTTTGCTTGTGTAAATTAGATTCAGGGATGATAGAGACAAGATGTTGGACCAGAGACACCAGTTGCCAGATGATCTCAGAAAGAAGTAAAACCTTTACATGGAAACGAAAAACAAAAAACAAAAACAAAAAAAAACCAAGCAAACAAACACAAGAAACATACATTGGGTGTAATCCCAAGGGAAATATGCCAGAACTTACAAGATATTCAACAGGAAGAAGCTGTGGAAGAGAGCATGAAAGAGTAAGATGGTGGTTTGAGAAATCAAACCCCAAAAGGCTGGGAGTTCAGTGAGAAGGGTAGGTAGGGATTTTATTTCTACCATGCCCAAATGTCTGGCAATCAGTGGACTCCGAACCTGCTGGAGAACACTTCTACCTTCACAAGCAAAAATTATGCTGCTACTAATGAACTCAGAGCTTCTTGAGGACAAATAACCCAGGTGCCAGTGCCCTTGGGGTCACTTCCCAGCACCACATACTCTAGTTGAGGTGTCAAGTGCCATATTGCTTCTCATAACCCAATGCATTTTTGTTCTTCCCAGAACAGCTCCTCAGTTTTCATCTCACTCATTCCCACACAATAGTTTCCCAACTTCATCCCAGGTTGTGGGTACCACAAGGCCCAGTGGGTACCAGGAGAAACGTCTGACCTTCCCAAGAGCCTTCATATTCTGGATTGGCTACCTGCTGGAGAAATAGAAAGAGATGACAAAAGTGCTCGATTTTTTTCATTCAGACTCTTTTCCTCCTTTTCCCCTGTTACACTCATGGCTACTGAAAAATGATTGAGCCAGGGTTCACAGGAACTGCTCTTCCTATCTGCTGATGTATCTACCATACCAGGAGTTCCACAGAGAGTGTGACTGTAACCTTTCCAAATTCTTTTCCTGTCCCATATTTGGCTGCCAATAAAAACAATTAAACAACTACAGCAAGGTCTCCACAACAAGTGGCGCTTAGACCTTTCCTCTAGGAGTCCTGCAGCAGAATGAAGGATTATAAGACAGTGAGTTTCTTTCTGCCAGCATTCTCTGGTGCTTCTTGCCCAACTATTAATCAGAATAAGAACCTCCCCCATCCAGATGGAGGTACAACAAACCTGCTTGGGAACTCAATGGGCAAGTTGGGACCAGTTCACTTCTTCCTTGAATGGTAAGGAATTGGTCTGGGGCGACACAGGAACAGGTATAAAGGCCAAATGTTGTACACCCAGGTCTAAACCATATTGTTAAGGGGAATTGAGGGAGATTTATGAATTAGACTTGGGAGGTGAGGGTGCCCACGTAGGCAAATCAGGGTGGCAAGTGCAGCATGGATCTAAGCTACAGTGTGCTTGAAGATAGTCCTTCCCACACAGAATGGTGATGCTGTCAGCTCAAGTTAGGATCCTCAAAGGGGAAATTGTCAGCCTGCATCACAGTCATGGGAGATCTTTGGTGATGTGAACTTCATCCAGCTAGCAGAAGATGAGGTAAAACCATAGAGCAAAGGAAGGCAGGGAGTAGCAAGGCCTGCTGCAGACTTCCATATTGTGAATTTCAGACTTTCCACTTTCATAAGAAGATATTCTGGTTGGGTGAGTCTACTTTGGCACCTCCATGGTGGCTTTGCTTAGAAGCTGACAACAGTCTTTTGACTCCTGCTAAAACAGATAATCTGCCAGCTTTGGTGGGGCATGAAGGCAGATGCACTCTTTCCTGCACCCGTTCCTGCTGGTGCATAGAATAGGAACTCACTTGAAGTTCCAGGGCCAGAACTAACACCTGAGGTAATAAAGTGTGTGTCCTGAGGGATGAGAGCCAGTCATAGGACCAAAGAATAATATCGTAGCTTGTATTTCTGGCAAGTGCCACTAACTGAAAGGGACATTAATTTGCACACCCATTACAGCATTTTCTGACTCAGTCATAGAGGGGACCACCTACTGTCTCAGATATTAAACTGGGTGTCCCATTGACTATAGAAAAGAAAATTTTAAAATTGAAAGCAATAGCTGTTCCAGATGAGAAGAAATCAGCAAAGTAACTCCAGAAATACAAACAATTCAGAGTGAAAGAACACCCCCAAGAGAGAACAATAACTCTGTACCAATAGAAACCAACCAAAGTGAGAATACTAAAATGACTAATAAAGAATTTCAGCCATAGTTTGTAAGGAAACTTAATTAAGTACAAGAGAAATTTCTGAAACTGAAGACAGAGACTTTGAATGCTTTCAAATGCTCAAAGAGATAGAGAAATGGAAGAAAAAAAGAGATCATTCTCTCAGACACCTCGGGGATAACTCGAAGAAAACCAATATTCACCTTATAGGGATACCTGAAAATGATGAAGTGGCATCACAAGGCAGAGAGTCTCTTCTTTATGAGATTATGAAAGAGAACTTCCCAGACATGCCAAGGGATTCTGAAATTCAGATAGCAGTTTCAGGACCCCAGCACGACCCAACCCAAATAAGACATCCTCCAGGCACATCGTAATTAAGTTCAAGAAAGTTAATATGAAAGAAATTCTGAAAGCAGCCAGATGTAAGAAATCCATTACCTACAAGGGGAAGAATATTAGAATAACTGCAGACCTCTCTGATCAAACCTTTCAAGCTAGAAGAGAAAGGTCATCGACTTTTAACTTCCTAAAACAAAAGAACTTTCAACCCAGAATCCTGTCTCCAGCTAAACTGAATTTCATTTATGATGGAGAAATTAAATACTTCAGCAACATCCACATGCTGAAGAAATTTGCTATAACTAAGCCAGCTCTCCAGGATATTCTCAGACCTATCCTCCACAATGACCAGTGCAAACCTCTACCACAAAAGTAAACTCACCCAGAAACTATTTATCAAATTTCATCTTCCACCGTGATGAAAGGACTAAAAATGCCCACTGGACTTTCTAAACATTTATCATTACTTTCAATTAATGTGAATGGTTTAAATTGTCCTCTAAAGAGGCATAGGTTGGCTGACTGGATACAAAAACTCAGGCCAGATATCTGCTACATACAAGAATCTCACCTTAGCTTAAAAGATAAATTTAGACTCAAGGTGAAGGGATAACATCTATATTCCAGGCAAATGGAAAACAGAATAAAGCAGATGTTGCAATCTTATTTGCAGATACAATAGGCTTCAAACCAACCAAAGTAAAGAAAGATAAAGACGGACATTTCATGTTTGTTAAAGGTACTACTCAATATGATAAGATTTCAGTTATTAATATTTATGTGCCCAACCAGACTGCACCTCAATTTATAAGAAAAACTCTAATAGACTGAGTAACATGAGTTCCTCCAGCTCCATAGTAGTTGGAGATTTTAATACTCCTTTAGCACTGTTGGATAGATCTTCCAATAAGAAGCTAAAACTTAACCATTCAACAACTGAATTTAACAGACATCTACAGAACATTTCATCCTAATAAAATTGAATACACGTTCTTCTCAGCACCCCATGGAATATACTCAAAAATTGATCACATCTTAGGTCACAAGTCTACTCTCAGCAAATTTTAAAAAATAGAGAAATTATTCCTTGCATCTTCTCTGACCATCATGGAATAAAAGTTGAACTTAATAACAACAGGAAGCTACATACTCATACAAAAACATGGAAGTTAAATAACCTTATGCTGAAGTATAGCTGGGTCATAGATGAGATTAAGAAGGAAATTACCAAATTTTTGGAACAAAATGACAATCAAGACATGAATTGTCAGAACCTCTGGGATACTGCAAAGGCAGTCCTAAGAGGGAAATTTATAGCACTGCAAGCCTTCCTCAAGAGAACGGAAACAGGGGAAGTTAACAACTGAATGGGACATCTCAAGCAACTGGAAAAGGAAGAACATTCCAACCCCAAACCCAGCAGAAGAAAAGAAATAACCAAAATTGGAGCAGAATTAAATGAAATTGAAAACAAAAGAATTATACAACAGATCAACAAATCAAAAAGTTGTTTTTTTGAAAAGGTCAATAAAACAGATAAACTTTTGGCTAACCTAATCAGGAAAAAAAAAAAAAAAAGAGTAAAATCCCTAATGTCAGCAATCAGAAATGGTAAAGACGAAATAACCACAGACCCCTCAGAAATTCAAAAAATCCTTAACGAATATTACAAGAAACTTTACTCTCAGAAATATGAAAATCTCAAGGAAATTGACCAATACTTGGAAGCACGCCACCTACCAAGACTTAGCTAGAATGCAGGGGAAATGTTGAACAGGCCTATATCACATTCTAAAATAGCATCAACTATACAAAATCTCCCTAAAAAGAAAAGCCTGGGACCAGATGGCTTCACATCAGATTTCTACCAAACCTTTAAAGAGGAACTAGTACCTATATTACTAAACCTCTTCCAAAATATAGAAAAAGAAGGAAAATTACCCAATACATTCTATGAAGCAAATATCACCTTGATCCCTAAACCAAGGAGAGACCCAACAAGAAAAGAAAACTATAAACCAATATCACTAATGAATATTGATGCAAAAATATTTGACAAGATACTAACAGAATCCAACAACACCTCAAACAAATTATATACCATGACCAAGTGGGCTTTATCCCAGGGTCTCAAGGCTGGTTCAGTATACGTAAATCTGTAAATGTAATCCAGCACATGAACAAATTAAAAAATAAAGACCATATGATTCTCTTAATTGATGTAGAAAAAGCTTTTGACAATATCCAGCATCCCTTCATGAACAGAACACTTAAAACAATTGGTATAGAAGGGACATTTCTTAAACTGATAGAGGCCATCTACAGCAAACCCACAGCCAATATTGTACTGAATGGAGTTAAATCGAAACCATTTCCACTTAGATCAGGAACCAGGCAAGGTTACCCATTGTCTCCATCACTCTTCAACATTGTAATGGAAGTTTTGCTCATTGCAATCAGGGAAGAAAGGGCGATCAAGGGTATCCACATAGGGTCAGAAGAAATCAAACTTTCACTCTTTGCAGATGACATGATTATATATCTGGAAAATACCAGGGATTCTACTACAAAATTTTTAGAAGTGATCAAGGAATACAGCAATGTCTCAGGCTACAAAATCAACACCCATAAATCTGTAGTCTTTATATATACCAACAACAGCCAAGCCGAAAAAACAGTCAAGGACTCTATCCCTTTCACAGTAGTGCCAAAGAAGATGAAATATTGGGGAGTTTACCTAACAAAGGATGTGAAAGATCTCTATAAAGACAACTATGAAACTTTAAGAAAAGAAATAGCTGAAAATGTTAACAAATGGAAAAATTTACCATGGCTGGGAAGAATGAACCCAAAGCAATATATAATTTTAATGCAATTTCTATCAAAGTTCCATTGTCATATTTTAAAGATTGCAAAAAAATAATACTTCGTTTTATATGGAATCAGAAAAAACCTTGAATAGCCAAGACATTACTCAGAAATAAAAACAAAGCAGGAGGAATCACGCTACCAGACCTGAGACTCTACTATAAATCGATAGTGATCAAAACAGCATGGTATTGGCACA